>JBBPBX010037874.1:0-30697 GCA_038048925.1 Garcialebias charrua | reverse complement strand
GATGGATGTTTGATGGATGGATGATGGATGTATGGATGTTTGATGGATGGATGTTTGATGGATGGATGGATTTTGATAGATGGATGGATGGATAAAGCGTGGACCTCAGTCAGTAAAGAATCCATATGTCTGGGTTCAGGAAGGCAGGATGTTTGATGGATGGATGGATGTTTGATGGAAGGATGTTTGATGGATGGATGGATACATGGATGGATGGATAAAGCATGGACCTCAGTCAGTAAAGAATCCATCTGTTTGGGTTCAGGAAGGCAGGATGTTTGATGGATGGATGGATGGATGATGTTTGATGGATGGATGTATGGATGTTTGATGGATGGATGGATGCATGGATGGATGGATAAAGCATGGACCTCAGTCAAAGAATCCATCTGTCTGGGTTCAGCAAGGCAGGATGTTTGATGGATGGATGGATGTTTGATAGATGGATTGATGGATGGATGTTTGATGGATGGATGGATAAAGCATGGACCTCAGTCAGTAAAGAATCCATCTGTCTGGGTTCAGGAAGGCAGGATGTTTGATGGATGATGGATGGATGGATAGATGGATGGATGTTTGATGGATGGATGATGGATGATGGATGTTTGATGGATGGATGGATGGATGTTTGATGGATGGATGGATAAAACATGGACCTCAGTCAGTAAAGAATCCATCTGTCTGGGTTCAGGAAGGTAGGATGTTTGATGGATAGATGGATTGATGGATGGATGTTTGATGGATGGATGATGGATGGATTTTTGATGGATGGATGTTTGATGGATGGATGGATGTATGTTTGATGGATGGATGGATGGATAAAGCGTGGACCTCAGTCAGTAAAGAATCAATATGTCTGGGTTCAGGAAGGAAGGATGTTTGATGATGGATGGATGATGTTTGATGGATGGATGCATGGATGTATGTGTGGTTGTTTGATGGGTGGATGGATAAAGCGTGGACCTCAGTCAGTAAAGAATCCATCTGTCTGGGTTCAGTAAGGCAGGATGCTTGATGGATGGATAGATGGATGTTTGATGGATGGATGGATGGATGTTTGATGGATGGATGTTTGATGGATAGATGGATGGATAAAGCGTGGACCTCAGTCAGTAAAGAATCCATCTGTCTGGGTTCAGGTAGGCAGGATGTTTGATGGATGGATGGATGTGTTTGATGGATGGATGGATGGATGGATGTGTGGATGTTTGATGGATGGATGGATAAAGCGTGGACCTCAGTCAGTAAAGAATCCATCTGTCTGGGTTCAGTAAGGCAGGATGTTTGATGGATGGATAGATGGATGTTTGATGGATGGATGGATGGATGGATGTTTGATGGATAGATGGATGGATAAAGCGTGGACCTCAGTCAGTAAAGAATCCATCTGTCTGGGTTCAGGAAGGCAGGATGTTTGATGGATAGATGGATGGATGTTTGATGGATGGATGGATGGATGTTTGATGGATGGATGTTTGATGGATAGATGGATGGATAAAGCGTGGACCTCAGTCAGTAAAGAATCCATCTGTCTGGGTTCAGGAAGGCAGGATGTTTGATGGATAGATGGATGGATGTTTGATGGATGGATGATGGATGGATGGATGTTTGATGGATGGATGTATGGATGGATAAAGCGTGGACCTCAGTCAGTAAAGAATCTATATGTCTGGGTTCAGGAAGGCAGGATGTTTGATGGATGATGGATGGATGGATGTTTGATGGATGGATGTTTGATGGATGGATGGATACATGGATGGATGGATAAAGCATGGACCTCAGTCAGTAAAGAATCCATCTGTTTGGGTTCAGGAAGGCAGGATGTTTGATGGATGGATGGATCGATGATGTTTGATGGATGGATGTGTGGATGTTTGATGGATGGATGGATGCATGGATGGATGGATAAAGCGTGGACCTCAGTCAAAGAATCCATCTGTCTGGGTTCAGCAAGGCAGGATGTTTGATGGATGGATGGATGTTTGATAGATGGATGGATGGATGGATGGATGGATAAAGCATGGACCTCAGTCAGTAAAGAATCCATCTGTCTGGGTTCAGGAAGGCAGGATGTTTGATGGATGGATGGATGGATAGATGGATGGATGTTTGATGGATGGATGATGGATGGATGGATGTTTGATGGATGGATGGATGGATGTTTGATGGATGGATGGATAAAGCGTGGACTCAGTCAGTAAAGAATCCATATGTCTGGGTTCAGGAAAGCAGGATGTTTGATGGATGGATGGATGTTTGATGGATGGATGGATACATGGATGGATGGATAAAGCATGGACCTCAGTCAGTAAAGAATCCATCTGTTTGGGTTCAGGAAGGCAGGATGTTTGATGGATGGATGGATCGATGATGTTTGATGGATGGATGTGTGGATGTTTGATGGATGGATGGATGCATGGATGGATGGATAAAGCGTGGACCTCAGTCAAAGAATCCATCTGTCTGGGTTCAGCAAGGCAGGATGTTTGATGGATGGATGGATGTTTGATAGATGGATGGATGGATGGATGTTTGATGGATGGATGTTTGATGGATGGATAAAGCATGGACCTCAGTCAGTAAAGAATCCATCTGTCTGGGTTCAGGAAGGCAGGATGTTTGATGGATGGATGGATGTTTGATGATGGATGGATGGATGGATGTTTGATGGATGGATGATGGGATAAAGCATGGACCTCAGTCAGTAAAGAATCCATCTGTCTGGGTTCAGGAAGGCAGGATGTTTGATGGATGGATGGATGGATAGATGGATGGATGTTTGATGGATGGATGATGGATGGATGGATGTTTGATGGATGGATGGATGGATGTTTGATGGATGGATGGATAAAGCGTGGACCTCAGTCAGTAAAGAATCCATATGTCTGGGTTCAGGAAAGCAGGATGTTTGATGGATGGATGGATGTTTGATGGATGGATGGATAAAGTGTGGACCTCAGTCAGTAAAGGGGAAGGACCCCACTAACCCAGCACACACACTCTTTGCCCCACTCCCCTCAGGACAGAGGTTAAGGAGCATCAAATGTAGAACCACTAGACAAAGGAACAGCTTCTACCCTGTTAAAATGAGACATATAGTTCTAAAGAATGAATTATAAAAAAACAATTAGAAGCACTTTATTAAAAATAATAGCAAATAAAAATATATTTTTTAAATGAATAACTGCTATTAGCCATGTCTTCTCTGCTTCATCTGAAGATGAGCGCACACGGCGTCCTCTTCTTCGTCTCCCACGTGACCTGCCTGATGCTTCCTCTTCGGACCGTAGAAGTCCCTCTGGGTGTAAATTCCTCGTCAGAGCACATCGAGAATGTTTCTAAACTCTAGATGCATAACACAGATAAAATGTCACACTGCAGCAAAGTAAGAGATACACATTACTTATTGAAAGGGTTATACATAATTTACGATACTTTACTACAAATACGCAAAGATTTGAGAAGGAAATAGTCCATCCTTATCGGTGACTGACCCGACGCCATTACAACAACTGTTTACATGCATGCGCATTCATGAGACAGCCAAGCTGTGAAGGAGGAGCTAAGGAGGCGGAGTTGCAGGTCAGCCAGAGTGCAAGGGGGAGGAGGGAGAAAGGTCTCTGTTCAAAATTTTACTAAGTGCCAGCGCTTTCCAGAAATCGCAGACCCTACCTTTAATGGTTCAATTAAAGGTTAATGCTTTAAGCTAGTTGTACTTTGTTTTTATGTTTTTTAAATGTAGATATATGTTGTAACTTCTGGTTGCATAAATTTACTCTTTATTTATTATGATGATGTAACCCCCATAAACTAATGTATGTTGATTTGTCTGTATGTTTGTTTGTTTTATTTTATTTTATTCCTTTTATAGATGGCCTCCCTTCTCACCTTACAGCCATCCTCTCACACTGATTTGATTTTTTTAATAGAGAGAATGGAAAGATAGAAAGTAAGACAACAAAACAACAATTATCCACAAAAAGAGCACAAGGCAAACACACCCAACCTCCGTCTGCAATCCTGCAAAGCACATGACAGAACACAGCAACGAAACATACATGCATAAAGACTAATAATATTCATGACCTTGCAGTAGATTTCCATAAATAAACATACCCATACCTACAAATATATACAGTATACATACATATGCATTCATATCACATATCCATCTACATATCTGCATATGATATCTACATATACATCCCTGCATCCATTTGTGTGTGGTTGTGAGCATGCATAAGTTAATAAGGTTCCTCCAATAGAACATTTAGTAGCGACCGTGAAGCATCAGAGATCCATCCCCCCAAGGCCCGAGGCAGACGAAGGGGCGATCAAAGCCCAAGACCCCAAGAAGGACCCCGAGCCCAGAGTCCCCAGGGTCACCCGAACAGGACGAGCCACTCGCCCACTCCCCAGATCCGACCAAGGGGGAGAATCGGACGAGCTCCACCAGCGACCACACACAATGACCGCCGGGAGGCCAACAGCGACAAGCCCACAGGCCCCCGCCGGAGCCCGCTGCAAGAGCCCGCTGCACTGACGTAGCCCCAGGCCCGGTCACCGAGGCCCGGGCACCGGGGGCGCCCACCCCTCAGGCTCACCCGATAGGACCAGAGGACCCGAGCCCCACCAGGCAGCCACCAGGCCGAGCCGGGTCACCGACCGCCGCCACCGACCACCCGAGGGCCCGCATGCCGCCCCCAGCAGACATCCCCAGAAACCCTTGGTCCTCCCCAGGTTGAAGGCAGGGTCCTCCCCGCCCAAGTAGCCCCAACCCCCGGCGTCCCAAACCCCAACCTCCCCCCACACCAGCCCCAATGCCCCACAAGGCCAGATCCCAGACCCCCCACCCTCACTACGTAACGGAGCCGATCAAAGAATGCCAAATAGATTGATCCGATGTGTCGGCAGATGCTGTTTCAAGACTAATATGATCTAACAGAAGATTTTTATACTGATTAATGCTAAGATTATTTTTATTTTTCCAATTTACGAGTATGGTTTTCTTTGCGATGCATAAGGCAGTGAAAAGCATACAGGATGTATTTTTTTCTAGTATAACATCTTCAAAGATACCCAATAAGCAAACAGATGGAGAGAGTGGGATATTACATTTCAAACATTTAGACAAGTCTTCACATACCTGTACCCAGAACCTCTGAACGGGTGGACAGAACCAGAGTGCGTGAATATAATCATCAGGTATATTGCCTTTGCACTGTGAGCAGTTGTTAGATGGTGTAAAACCCATCTTAAACATTTGCTGACCTGTATAATGTACTCTATAGAGAACCTTATATTGTATTAATTGTAAATTGGAGATTCTAGTCAATTTAAATGTATTTAAACATACTTGAGACCAGGTTTTTTGTTCAAAGTTGATTGATAAATCTGACTCCCATTTTTCAACAGGTAGTGTTATCGAGTCATCGATTCTAGACAATTTTTTGTATATTTTAGATAATAATTTGGGGGGTTGAAGATTAATGAACTCTAACACACATGTTGGTGTTTCCAACAATGTTTTATTAAGCTTAAATTTCTTTTTTACAATAGACTTAATTTGTTGGTATTGTAGGAAATATTTATTATCAATGTCATATTGTATTATTAATTTATTGAATGGAATAAAGTCTATACCCTCAAATATGTGTTCCAGACATTCAATTCCTTTCATTCTCCAACCTGGGAAATTTAACATATTATTTTCTTGCTGTATGTCAGGATTGTTCCAGAGAGGCGTATGTCTGCATGGGAACAGTGAAGACTTTGTCATTTTCAGATACTCCCACCATGCTGTCAGAGATGAGCTAATATTGATACTTTTAAAGCAGACATGTCTTTTTAAATCTGTACTAATAAATGGTAGATCCGAAATCCTAATATTATTACATAAAGTTTGTTCTATATCTATCCAAGTTTCATCTAGTGCATTCGGTTTTAACCACTTTAATATATATTGTAACCTGTTGGCTAAATAGTAGTAATAAAAGTTTGGAAGTTCTAATCCTCCGGTATCTTTAGATTTCTGTAATGTTTTTAAACTAATACGTGGAGTTTTATTTTTCCAAAGGAATTTAGATATAGTAAGAGTCCAGGGACTTAAACCATTCAGTTGAAGGTTTATTTGGAATCATTGAGAATAAATAATTTATTCTCGGCAGCACCATCATTTTTACTGAGGCAACTCTTCCCATAAGTGATATGGGTAGAGATCTCCATCTAGTAAGATCGTCTTCAATTTTCTTTAATAGTGGGATATAATTCAATTTTATTAAGTCTTCCAATTTAGGAGAGATATTAACACCCAAATATGTAATGTTACCTGATTGTAGACTTTCATTGAGAGAATTATTAAACACGCAATTTATTGGAACAACTGTAGATTTGGTCCAATTTATAGAATAATCAGAAACTTTTGAGAACGAGTTTATTAATTTGATAACATTAGATATTGAGTTTCCCAAGTTCTCAAGAAAAGGTAAAACATCGTCAGCACAAAGACTAATTTTATGTTCTATGTTTCTACACTTTATGCCTTTAATATCAGCACTTTGCCTTATTGCTGCTGCTAAAGGTTCAATGAAAATAGCAAATAATGCTGGTGAAAGTGGGCAACCTTGCCTGGTTCCCCTCTGTAAACAGAAGCTTGAGGATATTGATTATTTGTCCTGACGCACGTTGTTGGTAAGCTATATAATATTTTTAACCAGTTAATGAAGTAGTTCCCAAATTCAGCTTCAGATTCGGATTCAGATTCAGATTCTGTTTATTATCGCCATTGTCAATGAACAGGATTCACAGACTAGGAATTTGCTTCGGCATAACGGTGCATAAAATATAGAAACATAAAACATAAAAAAACGTAAACCATAAAACATCAATACAATCAATACAATATTCAGTAAACAAAACCTACTAAGAAACAGCACAATTAGAGTGGTGCAATCAAAATACAGTGATACAGTGATTCCCAATCAAAATACAAAATACAGCGACCAAGGCAAGTTATGAGGTAACATGGTTATGAGTGTTCAAAAGTCTGACAGCAGAGGGGAAGAAACTGTTTTTATGGCGGGAGGTTCTGGTCCCAATTGACCGAAGCCTCCTGCCTGAGGGGAGTGGTTCGAACAGACCGTATGCAGGGTGAGAAGGGTCAGCTGTGATCCGACCTGCTCGCCTCACAGTCCTGGAGACGTACAGGTCATGGAGAAATTTATTTACAAATTTATTTAAGGTAGCAAATAAGAAATTCCAATTTACTCTATCGAATGCTTTTTTTGCATCTAAGGACAAAATAGCTGTTTCAATATTTTTAAAATACGAATACTCTATTACATTATATAATCTGCAAGTGTTTGTATTCGAGTGTCTTCCTTTTATGAATCCGGTTTGGTCTGGATGTATAATAACAGGAGTTATATTCTCTAGTCTTTTAGATAAGACTTTACAAATTATTTTAACATCAACATTAATATCGTAAACACTGGTGTATATTGCTCATTTGAATGTCCTACACCGAAGTGTATTATCTACAGATTTTTTCCCATATTTTTAGACCCATTTTTGGCTCTGATTCGCTGTTTTTCATTTTGGCCTAAATATGGTGCAGTACCAGTTTCGGCCGCTATGGGCGCTAATGCACCCTGTAGTCTGTTTACCTGCAGACTGTACCTGGAGGCGTATCCTGGCGCCATCTAGTGGCCATAAAAAAGACTGTCACGGCAGCGCGTATTATACACCGAAGCGTATTATCTACCGATTTTTCTGATTTATTTCCAAATATTGGCCAAAGCGTATTAGACACCGGAGCGTATTATACACTGGTGTTTACGGTAAGAGAGATTGGACGATAACTGGTAGGTAATACTGGGTCTTTGCCTGGTTTTAATAGGAGACTAATGTTGGCTGAATTCACATGTGTTGGTAGCCTGCCATTTTCTTCTGACTTAAGTAGCACTCTATAAAATATTGATTCCAGTATGTCCCAGAATTTTTTATAGAATTCCACTGGATATCCATCAGGACCTGGAGATTTCTTATTAGGCATGCTTTTAATTGCTTCATGGAGCTCATCTGATGTTAATGGTGAGTCTAGTTTTGATGATTGACTAATATCTAGTTTTGGAAGTGTTACTCTCTCCAAGAATTCATTAATATCCTCATTAGATGGATTTATTTGTGGAGTGTAAAGAGTTTTATAGAAATCTTTAAAAACACTGTTTACTTTTCCCTCATCATGAATTATATTTCCATTTTTATCTTTAATACCATATATAGACGTTTTTTCTTTATTTAATTTGAGTTGATTAGCTAAAAAGTTCCCTGATTTATTACCATATTCAAAATTGTCTCTTTGTATCAAGAATTTATTTTTCTAATCAATAAATTCATTTAGTTCTAATTTTAATTTGCGTAGCTTTTGCTATGTTTCCTCTCCTTGTAAACCTTCTAATAATTTGATTGATTTCTCTAATTCCTCAATACGTTTATTTTCTTTTTTCTTTTTATTTGTTGAATAGGATATTATTTTACCTCTCATAACTGTTTTCCCAGCCTCCCAAAGTGTACATGCTGATGTTCCTGGCAAATCATTAAACTCTAAATATGATGCCCATTCTGTTTTAAAATATTGCAAAAATTCTTCTTCTTGAAGCAGTGATGTATTTAATCTCCAATTTATATTTTTTCTAGTTTCTTTTTTATAATCTAAATTTAGAGTAACTGGTGCATGATCGCTGACAGCAATAGGGTGTATCTTAGTGTCTGAAATGTTGGTCAGCAATGAATTGCTTACTATGAAATAATCTAGACGAGAATATGAGTGATCCACATGTGAAAAAAAAGAATATTCTTTGCTATCAGGGTGAAAAGAACACCATGCATTGCAGAGTCCATAACCATTCATATAGTGTTTAACTATATTTATAGATTGCCAACTACGTTGAGTTCCCACTGCATTCAGTCTGTTTATTTTGTCATCGAAACCAAAGTTGAGATCACCTCCCATTACCAGTGAGGAATCCATGTGCTTTGATAGAGTGGAAAAAAGTCATGAAAAAAAGCAGCGTCGTCTACATTCGGCCCATATATGCTAACTATACAATAATTTTGTCTAAATATTGATAACTTTAATATTATATATCTACCGTGTGGGTCTATAACCTGATCTAATACTGTGAAGTTAACATTTTTATGTATTAAAATTGCTACCCCTCTTTGTCTTGAATTATAACAGGCTGAGAATACATTAGGAAACTCTGAAGATTTTAGCTAATCCACAGTTGAGGCCAATTTATGAATTTCTTGGAGTAATACAACATTTGCCTTTAATCTTTTAATCTGGTTAAAAACCCTATATTTTTTACGTTGGCTACCAGCTACATTAATGTTCCATGTGACAAACCCTAAGGAACCCATACCTGTTCTAATGATAATATATCTATACTACACCCACTATCACAAATATAAAAGATAATAATAGATCCAGACAAAAACATATTTCTTAAGGATTAATTATTTATGATTTATATATAAAATAAGTACTGTTTTTGAAAATGAGTCAGGGAATTTTTCATTTATGAAGTATTTGTATGGATATATAAGTATGTACGTGAACCCTTGTGCTTGTGTGCTGACAACTGTTAAGTTATAAAAAATAGAAACAAGAAAACAAAGAGAAATATTAAACATCAAAACATAATAAGAAAACACAACAAAAGAACCCTCTTACCACATCAAGTGTCATCCCACCTCGTGTACCACCACGATCTGTGTAACCCACCAACCGAGCTGTGCTGAAAAATTAAATATATCTGGTAAGTAATATTAATAAATACTATATTTAATAATATTAATTAATATTAGCAACCTAAGACAAAAATAAAAAATAAAAAAAAATGAAAAAAATAAAAATAATAATAATTCTTACCTTGCTGATTTGACTAATAAAGCCAAGGAGTAACTTCTGGATCCCTGAACATCTGACCGTTGATGTAAAGTTTATCCACTGAAATTGTAGCTCTATTACCTTCGTTAATATATATTTTTTTCCTTTTCGGGAACAGGACACGCCTTCTACTCAGAATCTCAGCAGGAAATTGGTTGTTCTTGCTGAAATGTGTGTCACGTAATTCTCTACCTCGGCTTTTAACCTGTTCTTTTTGTTTAAAATATGCGAATTTAGCAATAATAGGCCGTGGCCTAGAACTCCCAGGTCGTCTAGGTCCGAGACGGTGAACTCGTTCAAAAGTGATGGTTTTAACCACGTCACCCTTCAGTTTCAGCTGGTCCTGCATGAAGGTTCGAACCGAAGCCTCAGCCCAAGTAACAGGGAACGTTAAACTAACGTTCTGGTATGGTTCTTACATGGTTCTGTTAGATCATAACGTTCTTAAAATGTTCTTTGCAGGTTTTGAATAACGTTTGAACAAACCTAGATATAACGTTCTAACCTAACGTTATTATAACGTTAAACAAACGTTCCCTTTGCCACCTGCCAGTTTCTTTACACAAAGTATTTTCACACTGGTTTATTTTTAGTACTTCTGTTTTAAACGTTTTGTCAGTTTTTTGAAACAGCTCGAGCTGTTTTTTTATATTGTTGTATATATATATATATATATATATATATATATATATATATATAGTATATTGTTATTATTATTATTGAGCATGCATCAGGGTATTATTATTATCATCATTATTATTATCATTATTCAATTTTATTCTGCGTTACTCCAGGCGTGAAACGTGAAGTTGTTTGCTTTCTGCCATTTTTCTATTTGTGGTCTTCATGCGTTATGATTGGATTGGGGGTAGAACGTGATCATGTACGTCCCAACCAATCAACGCCACTCTTGCTTGTCAGGTTGCATGTGAACTTTGTCCTAACCAATCAACGCCACTCTTGTTTATCGGGGGAAGTAGCATGTGATCATATCCAACCAATCAACGCCTCTTGCTTCGCGCGCTTCGTTCAAATGTAGCTATTTCCTTTTCATCTGTTGGACAAGAAGCTCTTGTTGTCTCGGACTCAGCGCTCGTAAAACTTGCTTTTTATTAGACGTCGACTGGTCTGACTCTGGACGACGACTGGACATTCAGTTGGAAGTTGAAGGTAATCGGTTCTGTTTTCTTTATTTGCTAGCTGTTTTAGCTCTGTTCAGTTGAATGAACAAAACCTGCTGTTGCTAAAAGCTAAGCTAACAACGAGCTAAAACGGGTGTGTGAGCTACTGAGGCAGATAATTTGAGGCAAGTAAAACACTGCAGGTTAGGTTATTCTAGCGTTTAAATAAGCCATATATGCTACGAGTTATTATTATTTTTTGGCTTAGTTCCTGGATGGTTTTTCAAAAAGACAAGGCCCCGCATCCTAGCACTGTTTGCGTCGCATGTCCGTTAACACACATGCGCTCACTAGCCAGCAGAACAATAATCGTAGCCAGGCTGAAATACTAATTTACTTTAAATACGTATTTCGGCAACATTGCTGTTATTGTAGCTGCTTCAGGCAGAAAACAAGAGGTTGAAGGAGACTGTGTGAATGAGATATATCTCATTCACACAGTCTTGAGAGGTCTTGAGTCAATAACTTTCTGAGAGTTTCATTAAAGATTTACTGGTACATGAGATATTTTACTAACAGACACACAGGCAGGCTAATATGAGTGCCAGACTTTGGTGGTGGTGGTGCTAACAGTTCATAGTAACACAGCAGAGGTGTTTGTCCGTTGTTGATGTGAATCTTTAGGTTTGAATCATCTTTATTTGTCTCTAAGTTGATGGATGCATCAAAGTGATGCATGTAGAACAGAAACTAAAGATTTCTCACATGTTCTCAGTCTCCAAGAGCAGCTGCCCAACCTGAACATGTACAACTGCTTTCTGTTCTGGTGTTTTCTGTTTTTATTGCAGGTCATGACCCTGCTTTAACTTCACATGTTCATGTTTGTGTCTCTTTCAACAGACAAAACCTGTTGCACCTGACCTCATGGACAGACCTGTGTCCTCTGCTCTCTCCTCCTGCCTCCTGCAGCTCCTCTCCATCATCACCTGTGCGTCAACACCTTGTGCCTAACAGTGAGTTGAACTTGTTTTCTGTCTGTGTTTTCTGTTTTTATTGCAGGTCATGACCCTGCTTTAACTTCACATGTTCATGTTTGTGTCTCTTTCAACAGACAAAACCTGTTGCACCTGACGTCATGGGCAGACCTGTGTCCTCTGCTCTCTCCTCACCATCCTCCTGCAGCTCCTCTCCATCATCACCTGTGCGTCAACACCTTGTGCCTAACAGTGAGTTGAACTTGTTTTCTGTCTGTGTTTTCTGTTTTTATTGCAGGTCATGACCCTGCTTTAACTTCACATGTTCATGTTTGTGTCTCTTTCAACAGACAAAACCTGTTGGCACCTGACGTCATGGGCAGACCTGTGTCCTCTGCTCTCTCCTCACCATCCTCCTGCAGCTCCTCTCCATCATCACTTGTGCGTCACCACCTTGTGCCTAACAGTGAGTTGAACTTGTTTTCTGTCTGTGTTTTCTGTTTTTATTGCAGGTCATGACCCTGCTTTAACTTCACATGTTCATGTTTGTGTCTCTTTCAACAGACAAAACCTGTTGCACCTGACCTCATGGGCAGACCTGTGTCCTCTGCTCTCTCCTCACCATCCTCCTGCAGCTCCTCTCCATCATCACCTTGTGCCTAACAGTGAGTTGAACTTGTTTTCTGTCTGTGTTTTCTGTTTTTATTGCAGGTCATGACCCTGCTTTAACTTCACATGTTCATGTTTGTGTCTCTTTCAACAGACAAAACCTGTTGCACCTGACCTCATGGGCAGACCTGTGTCCTCTGCTCTCTCCTCACCATCCTCCTGCAGCTCCTCTCCATCATCACCTGTGCGTCAACACCTTGTGCCTAACAGTGAGTTGAACTTGTTTTCTGTCTGTGTTTTCTGTTTTTATTGCAGGTCATGACCTTGCTTTAACTTCACATGTTCATGTTTGTGTCTCTTTCAACAGACAAAACCTGTTGCACCTGACGTCATGGGCAGACCTGTGTCCTCTGCTCTCTCCTCACCATCCTCCTGCAGCTCCTCTCCATCATCACCTGTGCGTCAACACCTTATGCCTAACAATGAGTTGAACTTGTTTTCTGTCTGTGTTTTCTGTTTTTATTGCAGGTCATGACCATGCTTTAACTTCACATGTTCATGTTTGTGTCTCTTTCAACAGACAACACCTGTTGCACCTGACCTCATGGGCAGACCTGTGTCCTCTGCTCTCTCCTCACCATCCTCCTGCAGCTCCTCTCCATCATCACCTGTGCGTCAACACCTTGTGCCTAACAGTGAGTTGAACTTGTTTTCTGTCTGTGTTTTCTGTTTTTATTGCAGGTCATGACCCTGCTTTAACTTCACATGTTCATGTTTGTGTCTCTTTCAACAGACAAAACCTGTTGCACCTGACCTCATGGGCAGACCTGTGTCCTCTGCTCTCTCCTCACTGTCTCTTGCAGCTCCTCTCCATCATCACCTGTGCGTCAACACCTTGTGCCTAACAGTGAGTTGAACTTGTTTTCTGTCTGTGTTTTTTTTTTTATTGCAGGTCATGACCCTGCTTTAACTTCACATGTTCATGTTTGTGTCTCTTTCAACAGACCAAACCTGTTGCACCTGACGTCATGGGCAGACCTTAAATAATAATGTGTGTTAGTGTGTTAACTAGTGTTCTAAGTGATTGGTAAAAACTCAAAGCCACCTATCAACATTTGCTGGGATGGATGTTTTTATTTATTTATTTATTAATCAGGGAGATCCCAGCAAGACACTGTGCATTTTCCAGATTGCCTTTGCATATTGCTAATTACTTTTTGTTTTTGTTTGTTTTTTTGCAAATGCAGATGGAATCATGAATGGAGATTCTGCAGCAACAGAGGATTTTATAAGGACTCATGCTGCAGAGCATTTAAAACATGCAAAGGAGGACATGGGCTCACACTGGACAATTAACACAACTGGTAGAGCTGCTGCCTCTCAGCGAGCAGGTCCCCGGTTCAAATCCCGGTCCGGGGGCCTTTCTGGGTGAAGTTTGCATGTTCTCTCCGTGCATGCGTGGGTTTTCTCCGGGGGCTCCAGTTTCCTCCAACAGTCCAAAAACATGCATGTTAGACTGATGGGGACTCTATGACCTTGGGTGTGAGTGAGACAGGTCTCTCTTGTAAATGAGTCCCCGTGGCTCAACGAGGCTAGCCTGTATAAATAAAGGTTGAATGAAAAAATGTGCCACAAAGAAGTGGAGGTGGGGCTTTCACACTGTACATTTAATGCACCACGAAGAAGTGGACACTGGACATTTAATGCACCACGAAGAAGTGGACACTGGACATTTAATGCACCACGAAGAAGTGGACACTGGACATTTAATGCACCACAAAGAAGTGGACACTGGACATTTAATGCACCACAAAGAAGTGGACACTGGACATTTAATGCACCACAAAGAGGTGGAGGACATAGGGTCACACAGGACATTTAAAACGTGCCACATAGAAGTGGAGGATACGGGCTCACACAGAACTGAGGAACACTTTTTTGGGGGGGAGATGCAAATAGGTGCTGGGCATAAAATTAGAATATTGTGAAAAAGTTATTTATTTCAGTAATTCCATTCAAAAAGTAAAACTTCTATACAGTATTACTGTATATTCATTCACACAGACTGATATATTTAAAAATAATCTTAATGCTGATGATTATAACTGACAACTAATGAAAACTCCAAATTCATTATCAGTAAATTACATTACTTGAGATCAATTAAAAAATGATTTTTATAGATGTTGGCCAACTGAAAAGTATTAACATGGTAGCATGGTCCTTAGCCCCAACTATTGAAAGATGTACATATTGTACATTTCATGTTCATACATCTCAGTTGGCCAACATTTATAAAAATACTTTATTTTTATTGAGCTCAAGTAGTAGTCTAATTTTCTGAGATACTGAATTTAGGGTTGTCATTGGTTGTCAGTTTTAATCATCAACATTAAAATAAATAAACATTTGAAATATATCAGTCTGTGTGTAATGAATGTTTCACTTTTTGAATGGAATTCCTGAAATAAAACAACTTATTTAAAATATTATGACCAGCACACTTTGTACAGATTATTTTTGTGGTGAGGGGACTGTAATTTTATACAGCTTTTTTATTTCTCTTGTTACTGCCTGCTATATCAAAAAGAAAAATGAAGGCATGTTAAAAAAAAATTGTTAAGTACAGACCAAAAATGAAGGCATGTTAAAAAATTATTATTGTTTATGTTAAGTACGGCCAAAGAATGAAGGCATTTAAAAAAAAAAAAATTATGTGAAGTACAGACCCAAGTGAGCTGTGTACTTTTATAGATTTGTTTGTGTATTTTGTGTTGCCACCAGTTGATAAGTTCCGTAATGTAAAGCTTTTTTTTTAAGTTACCAAAGGTGGAATTCTCAATTTTATGTGTTATGCTGTTCCTTTAAATTGTGTCAAATAAACAGGATAAAGGTAAAATTTATGGAGTGATTTGTAAAACTTAATCCAACTGTTTGTAGGATTTTAAAGCTGCGGATGCGGATGGTCAAATGTATTTCCCTAGATTTGTTTGCCTCAACGCAATTTTAAAGTAGATTCATTATACTTTTTATATGCATAGCATGATTTTGACAAGCAGCATGTAAAGTGACTAAAATAAGTTAAATATAATAGCCTAATTAGAATAAGCTAAATACAGTAAGTTATTGACGTCAGATAGACGTCTAATGTAGACGCCTTTTAGACGTCAGGAATATAGACGTCTAATGTAGACGCCTTTTAGACGTCAGGAATATAGACGTCTAATGTAGACGCCTTTTAGACGTCAGGAATATAGACGTCTTTTAGACGTCGGGGAAAAGACGTCATCTGGCGTAACGTTTTCGACCTTCCAGGGACCTGATTTCGACGTCCAGAAATGACCTGAAAAAGACGTCGTATAGACGTCTCCTTGCTCAGTGGGGAGATGCTGTATTCATCTTAATATTATAAATACTGTAGCACCCTCTCACAGTGGATCAACCAGTTTGCTGCTGACAGCTGAAACCAGCTGCTCACGTGATCAAGGAGGACCATCAGCCTAACAATGGATAGTTAGCACCCTGATGGTTGTTTGCTATTCACAGAGGGCTGAGTGATACTAGCAATAACAGCGTTGTAAGAGGGGGACAGTTGAACCCGGAGGCCTCCACCCCTGTTTAATGATGGACGGTTTCTTTTCACAAAGATGGCCTCCTTTACTCCTCTCTCAAACCATTGTTCCTCTCTATCAAGGATGTGAACATCTTCATCCCTGAAAGAGTGACCGCTGGCCTGGAGATGAGTGTAGACTGCAGAGTCCTGTCCTGATGATGTTGATCTTCTGTGCTGGGCCATCCTTTTGGCCAGTGGCTCATGCTTTTATTTATTTTCATACAAACGTATTGTTTACTTGACACATTTTCAAAATAAACATTTTACAAGTCTTTTTTGTAAAAATATTATTTGTTTAGTGAAGTCAAGAAAGACACTATTTTTTATATAAAGCAAGTATTTCTTTATTCATTCAACCTTCATTTATGATATTGAAATCAAGAAATACTACCTTGTTTTTTATAAAAAAGTATTTATGTTTAATGAACTCAGACTATTTTAGATTTTATAAAAACAAGTATTTATGTTTAATGAAGTCAAGAAAGACTACTGTATTTTGTTTTTTGAATATTTTTTATTAGTAATTATTTTATTAAAACATTTACATTTTTTATGTATTGTGACAGAGGGTTCTTGTCAGCGGCTGCTGAAAGTAACTAATAAAGTAACTTAGTAATCTAACTTAGTTACTTTCCAAATCAAGCAATCAGTAACTTAACTAAGTTACTTTTCCCAAGGACTAATCAGTAACTTAACTAAGTTACTTTTTCAATGTAACTATGCCATCACTGAGTATACTCAGTTCACCTACTCAGATCCTTATTGATACTTTAAAGCATTCATACAGTTGCCCTTTAAAACACTCAACAGTATCAACATTTCAAAAGAGGTATCACAAACCAAAATCAGAACAGTGTCCCAATGTTCTTATTTAGCAAATGCTTCAGAAGTCCTTCAATGTTGTGTACCGAGTTGTACACATCTCCTCCAAGGTTCAGTCAATCAAAAATAAATATAGTTCCAAATCCTACCACAGCCTTGACATAGTAGTGTATTTAGGGTGAAGGTGAAACCTTGCGTTGAGTCGACAGCGGTCCTAGAAGTAACACCCTAAGGGCTGGCTCGCCATTCAGCTTTCTGAAGTTGAAGTCCAAACTCTGGAATCTTCTCCAGGGGGATGAAAACCTGAAATCTTCTCCAGGGGGATGAAAACCTGAAATCTTCTCCAGGGGGGATGAAAACCTGGCCAAAACTCGTCTTATTTAAGTGGTTATAATCTCTTCAAACTCACACCCTTCTTCTAATAAAGGAAAAAGATAGACTTCAACTGAAAACCCTAGACAGTTCTTCAATATTGCTGTGCCAGCAGTTGCTCAGCCATGCGGTATTTTCTGTGTCCTGTTGCTAGCTGAATGCTGTGCTCAGCTTTGTGGATGAGGGGGGGGCTCTTTTGTTAAAACTTTATTAACAACCCAACAGTTTACAACATTGTCCAAATGAAAACATTACCCCACTAACCTGTTTCAGAAGATCTTCACACTTATTTGTCATAATGTAGTTTTTTGTTTTTATATAAAACTTTTTTCTTCTGTTTTTGTTTTTTATGAACTTATTTATTAACTATTAAAATGTACTTGTAACTGGGGTTACATCAGGCTGATTGGTAACTCTAAATTAACCCTGGGGGTGAGTGAGACAGGTCCCTCTTGTTAATAGACCCCTTTCACGGCTCGTCATCAACCCTGGAAAAATACCGGAAGTAGCCATCTTGGCGACATAGCTGTGTTAGCCTCAAAGCTATTGTAGTGGTGCGTCGCGTCTGGTCACACAAAATCAAAAAATGGTGAATTATTGTCGTGTCCATGGCTGCCACAATCGGTCAGATTGAGAGAAAAACCTTCTGTTTTACAGATTACCACTCGTGATGACAAATCAAGGTGAAGTAATTCAGCAGTTATCAGAGGAACGTCGACGTCTGTGGCTGCCAGCCTAAACCACAACTTGGATTGAAAAACACTGAGCAACATCCGAATTTGCTCTGCACACTTTGTGTCAGGTAATATATTTCTTACAGTAGATTATAGTGAATTAGGGCATTACACGAATCATAAGTTTATTGAGCACGAGGACAGAGCTTCAAAACACCACCTCCCTTTCTCTGTTCAAGACAGCCCTGAAAACACATCTCTTTAGACTTATCATTAACTTTACTAAATGTATTTTATATTATATAATCCTTATGTATTTTATATTTCAATTTGTCACTGATAATGTTTGAACTGAATTGGTTTAAGTGTCCTTGGGTGTCCTGAAAGGCGCTTTTAAATAAAATGATGATTATTATTATTATTACAATCCTTTAACTGTGCTGCATAAAATGTACATGGAACGTTAAATTTTTTTGTTGAGTTATTTGTTTTTTACAAATAGCATAAACAACTCAACAACTGAAAGCTTAACAAAGCTTTCAGTTGTTGAGTTGTTTATGCTGATTATTCAAAATTCATAAGAGCACATGACACTCATGACAAGAGCACTGTCATGAGTGTCATGTCATGACACTCATGACAAGAGCACTGTCATGAGAAACTGCACACCTAGCTCTCAAGTTGAAAAGCAAAAAATACGTACAAACACTAAATATGTAAGAAGCACATACAATAACCTAATTAACTGTTCTTGTGTTGTTTGACAACTGACAATCCGGTGCTATGTTGTAAATCCTGTTTTGAAATTCATATGCATATGAACACACCAATTATTTACAACTTCTGTTACGTGGGCACACTTTTTTCAGTCTTTTGTTTGTTTGTTATTTTTATTTTTTGGCACCTTTTTGACGGTTCACTAGTGAAGGGGGCGGGGCTCAGCCACACAAGTGGTTTTAGCTGAGCTGGCAGCACACCTGGGGATGATGAGAAGATTGATTGACTGCAGAGATGGATTGATGGACCAGCGTGTGTTGGAGCGGCTGTGAGGCTTTTGGGCTGTGGGAGCTGCTGTGGCGAGGACGACGTGTAAAAGAAGGAAATAATTTGAGACGGTGCGGGTGGACTCTGGGGGAACAGAGTCCTCACCTCGGGCTGATCACCCAGAGGGGGGCGTCAGATGTTTTTGGCCGGGAGGAAGAGGAAAAGTTTGTCCTGGATGAACGGCTGGACGCAGTAATGTACCGGGGAGTTTACACGCCTGCTGGCCGGGAGGAACAGGGTTTGTCCTGATGAACCGGCTGGACGCAGTGGGGAGTTTACACGCCTACAGAAATCAACCACCTACAGAAAAATCACAAGTGGTGCGTTTTTAAGAAAAGAGAAAAACTATAAAGAAAAGCAAAAACAACTTAATGAACAGATCATCTGACGGATGAAGCACCGTGTGGGCTCGCCCCTTTAAAGATGTCAGCTGGTGGAGAAACTCTGATCGGACATCTTAAGGTAAGCCCCAAACCTCACTCAGTGTTCTGTCAGGTGCCTGTTTAGTTTCTTTCTTTTCTTTTTTTCTTATCACACACTTTTAGTTGCGACCACTACTCTCCATTAAGCAGTGATAAGATAAGAGCGAGCTGGGGAGGGAAGTGGTTTCGTAACAAGTGGGGGCTCGTCCGGGATCTGAAACTATGGAAGCAAGTATGGAGTGGAGAAGCTGCCATAAATTACATGACAATTATATTGGTTTCGTTGATTCCTGTTGAAAGAGTGATAAATTAAGGAGGAATTTAAAGTTTAGGAATTTCTAAAAGAGGAGTTTTAAACTTTTTTGGTTTAGTGTGATTTTATTTATTTATTTTTTGGTTTAATTGTTTTTATTTTTTATTTATTTATTTTTGTTACCATGGGGAATATGTTTGGGAAAGAAGAGATGAGGAAATTTATGGTGGGTTTGGACACAGCAGGAAAGACAGATATTCTGTACAAACCTAAATTTGGAGAGATGGTGACGTCCATCCCCACACTAGGTTTTAATGTAGAGACTGTTGAGTACAAAACCATCAGTTTTGCAGTTTGGGACGTTGGCTGAGGACGAGCTCTGTGATGCTGTACTTTAATGTTTGCTAGTGTCAAAACTGTCAAGCATGCGATGGATGGGATGAAGATATAGGACATTTTATTGGGCTAAAATTAAAAAAATATATAAAAAAAATATGGATATTTTTTTTTGTTTAGGTGGGGAAGTGTTACGTGGGCACACTTTTTTCAGTCTTTTGTTTGTTTGTTATTTTTATTTTTGGCACCTTTTTGACGGTTCACTGGTGAAGGGGGCGGGGCTCAGCCACACAAGTGGTTTTAGCTGAGCTGGCAGCACACCTGGGGATGATGAGAAGATTGATTGACTGCAGAGATGGATTGATGGACCAGCGTGTGTTGGAGCGGCTGTGAGGCTTTTGGGCTGTGGGAGCTGCTGTGGCGAGGACGACGTGTAAAAGAAGGAAATAATTTGAGACGGTGCGGGTGGACTCTGGGGGAACAGAGTCCTCACCTCGGGCTGATCACCCAGAGGGGGGCGTCAGATGTTTTTGGCCGGGAGGAAGAGGAAAAGTTTGTCCTGGATGAACGGCTGGACGCAGTAATGTACCGGGGAGTTTACACGCCTGCTGGCCGGGAGGAACAGGGTTTGTCCTGATGAACCGGCTGGACGCAGTGGGGAGTTTACACGCCTACAGAAATCAACCACCTACAGAAAAATCACAAGTGGTGCGTTTTTAAGAAAAGAGAAAAACTATAAAGAAAAGCAAAAACAACTTAATGAACAGATCATCTGACGGATGAAGCACCGTGTGGGCTCGCCCCTTTAAAGATGTCAGCTGGTGGAGAAACTCTGATCGGACATCTTAAGGTAAGCCCCAAACCTCACTCAGTGTTCTGTCAGGTGCCTGTTTAGTTTCTTTCTTTTCTTTTTTTTCTTATCACACACTTTTAGTTGCGACCACTACTCTCCATTAAGCAGTGATAAGATAAGAGCGAGCTGGGGAGGGAAGTGGTTTCGTAACACTTCATTTAAGTAATTTTTATTTTATTATGTTTTTTCTTTTCTTAGGCAGACGTGCTCCATTGTACAGCAAGGATGATCCAGACTGGGTGCCTCCACTGAAGACGTGTGCTGCAGAGAAGTGGCAGTTGGTGCTGATGGTGGATGACATCTGGCAGCTGAACGCTTCAACCGACGACAAAAAAGAACTAAAAAAAACATGGCAAATAGCACATGTTAGAATCCATGTTGAACGTGTCATAGGCTGTGTTAGACAAAAATACACAATCTTGAATGGCCCTCTTCTACCTATTGATTTTCAAACATGTAGATATCCAGAAAAAGTTGCATTAATCGATATGATTGGCTTTGTGTGCTGTGCCTTGGTTAATCACCTTTGGTGGGTTATGAGTAGCTGCATGAATTGTAAAAAGAACAAGTGGATAGAAGAGTGATAGCTGATGTGAACCTTTTTTATTTTTATTTTACATTGTTCCACCTTTACTTTGAAGTTGTTTTTGCAAATATGGGGCAGACATGATTTTTCATTCACTGCACTCTTTATTTGAGCATGATGCTGGTGAAGATTCTCAGTTGTCCAGGACATGATAAATGACAGAATAAATGACATTATGTATCATTAACCATTTTGTTTGTGCACTTTTTGTATTGACTAGAAAATATTCTGCCAAACTCAAAGTAGTTGTAAGGTAAAAAAGGTCTATATAAAGACAACCATTCGTACTATTATCTTAAAAGATGAATGTCTGCAGAATGCACCTCAAAGTTCTTACTGTAATTAGATTCATAGAGTAGCTGTTATTTATATAATTTGTGTTGAAACACTCATAGAGTAGCTGTTATTTATATAATTTGTGTTGAAACACTGTACAAAAGTTGAAAATTTTGAATAACACTTGTCAGCCATCATTGTACTTCACATGTTTATTTAAAAAATATGTTTTGAGGTAGTTCAGCACAGAGCTTCTATAAGATGAACTGAAACACACATTTACACATTTAGTCTGGATTAATAAGGAAAATCAAGGCATTGCTCTCTGGAACCGCTCAGATCTGGTTGATCCAGGGATCAAATGTAGCTTAAAAAACAGGGATCTAAGATCCATCCATCCATCCATCCATCTTCTTCCGCTTATCCGGGGTCGGGTCGCGGGGGTAGCAGCCTAAGTAGGGAGGCCCAGACTTCCCTCTCCCCAGCCACTTGGAGCAGTTCCTCCGGGGGAATCCCAAGGCGTTCCCAGGCCAGCCGAGAAACATAGTCCCTCCAGCGCGTCCTGGGTCTTCCTCTGGGTCTCCTCCCGGTGGGACGTGCCCGGAACACCTCACCAGGGAGGCGTCCAGGAGGCATCCTAACCAGATGCCCGAGCCACCTCAACTGGCTCCTCTCGATGTGGAGAAGCAGCGGCTCTACTCCGAGTCCCTCCCGGATGACTGAGCTTCTCACCCTATCTCTAAGGGAGAGTCCAGCCACCCTGCGGAGAAAACTCATTTCAGCCGCTTGTATCCGAGATCTTGTTCTTTCGGATCTAAGATCATTTTGACAAAATTTGCTTCAATCCTCAGACTGATGTGATGAGTCACATACATTTACAATAAGAATACATAGCTAGTGTGTGTTTAAAAACACACCCAAAATATATTTATATGTGTACACACACAAATTTAAAATTAAATATAAATCACCAAACACCAAATAATTCACAATGTCTGCGTAGGTCACAGCTGGTAAGGTCTTCTCATCTTCTGACATGTTGGAGAGCCGGTATGGGTCTCTTAGCTGCCAATTATCTGTATTTTATCCAAATGACGTTCCTTTGCTGCAGGCTGAAGCTGGTCCACATAGTCTCCTGCAGCTTCTGTCTTCTTCACAGAGGTTTGTTTTACAGAGAACATGGTCAAATCAGAAATAAAACCGGAGCTCCGACTTCAACTACTGTGTGTTTACAGCGCGAGTGTCTCCAACATGGCGGCGCTTCCGGTATTGCGCAATCCGTGAAAGGGGTCTATGAGTCCCCGTGGCTCAACGAGGCTAGCCTGTATAAATAAAGGTTGAATGAAAAGTAGTGGTTACAATCAGTAAACTGATTTTGTACAAAACGTTAATTAGGTTACCCTGATACATGCTCATCGGGTATCTGATCTCATCTGTTAATTAGGTTGTTTAACATAAAGCAGAGTGCTACATCTGTAGCATTTTAGCTAGCACGTCTGTACTGCACACCATTAGCTTAGCATGGGTTTTCTGGGGTCTAGTCCTGCTTGTCGTGTTTTTCCCTCATGTTTACCAGCCCTTCCTCAACATCCCTCTTCCTGTGATCCAGCACTGTCACACCTGTGTTTAATCCTAATCACTGCAGGTGTCTGTCATTTCCCCTCGTCTGTGTCTGTATGTATTCAGCCCTGTGGTGTCATGTCAGTGTCTCTGTATTGTCTTTGTCATAAGGCTTCATGTTCGTCATCCCTCCTTTAAGTAAGTTAGCTGCCCCGTCAGAATTTTGTTTTGTTTATTCTTTTAATAAACATTTATTTTGCTTTGTTATGTTTTATTTTTTGAATGTCCAGAGGACCAGACTTAGCTTTTTTAGACTTTTAATAAACGTTTTACTTATTTTACTGAAGTCTCCTCATCTTCCTGCATATGGGTTCAACAACACGGAAGCCGATCATGTCAATCCAGAGACCATAATGAACCCAGCAGGATGATCACTCTTTTTGATTACACGGTCCGGGAGGCAAAAAGACCGCTCAGCATGAGGAAGAGGAGAGGAAGAGAACCCTAGAGGCATCGCCTCGCAACCCACCTCCTCCCCAACCACCTCCTGTTTCCTCAGAGCGGTTTTCAAAGGGAGGAGGGCAGCCCGCTCGGACTTGCCGCAAGAGAAACGGGCAGAAGAACAGAGCCAGTCCCACCGAACCACAACGTACCGCTTCACAGCTGCAGCCAAGTCCTCACCCGTCCGTTTCCCTTTGTGGGAGAGGAGGGTGTCGCACACACCTGTACACCTGTCATTAGGGGGAAGGAACCCGGCAGCACCAGCAATCTATGGGAAAGGTTGATCGTTGTGGAGGACATCATCTCCAGGTGTGTCGGGGCTGACAGCGATGACAGCTTGCTGGAGATGTTGGAGCTGTTCCAGCAGGCGTGGAGGGAGAGGCGCAGCTCCTGCGCAGCCGGGTTCTCTGCCCAGCTCACCTCCGCTCCAGCAGATCCTTCTCCATCAGCTGTACCCGGTCCGGGTTCCACACCAGCTGCTCCTGCCTGGCTGTCCACGCCAGCAGCTCCAGCACTGGACTTACTGGTTTTCTACACCAACTCTGGACCTGCTGGTTTCCGCACCAGCTCTGGACCTGCTGGTTCACACACTAGCTCGGGACCCTCTGGTTTTCACACCAGCTCTGGACCCGCTGGTTTTTGCACTAGCACATACCTTGCTGGTTTTTCACAAGCACCTACCTCGCTGGTTTTCACACCAGCACCAAGACTGGGTCTCACCTCAGCACTAATGCCTCTTTTCCACCGCTCGGCTCGGCTCGGGTTGGATCGGCTTAGATCGGCTCAGTTCGGGTCGGGTCACATCTATGTTCTGTTTCCACAGCTTTTTTGTACCCCTTCTGTGGGCGGGGTCCAGAATCCTACTCGTCTTACCACATGGTGGCAGTAGTGTTCCCTCAAGCTATTTACTACAGTACTAGCCACCACTAGAAGAAGAACACAATAAAGGCTTTGACAGAATGTTGTGAAAGAGATGTCATGCTATAATGAGTACCTCATGAGCTGTAATCTTTAAACCCAATTCATAATCCTACCTTGTTGCCTTCTTTAAACCCATGTATTTTCCAATTTAGTATTTTTACAATAAAGATGTATTAAAGCATATTTTATTATTTAGTTATGCACAAGGTGCTTGATAAAGTTGCAAAACCATATTTGTCTGAGCTGCTTCAACCTTCCTGCCCTCCCCGTTCTCAGATCAGCTGAGCAGTTGCTGCTGACAGTCCTCAAAACTTTTTAAATCTTATTTAAAAACACACATTTATTCCTTGGCTTTTAACACGAGATCTTATCTTTTATGGCATGTTAACACACCTGCAGTAAGACTGGTATATGTATTTATTTTTGTATGCTTTTTATAGTTTTTAATTAACTTGTCTTTTATGTTATTGTACAGCACTTTGGTTGACCCTGTGGTTTTTAAAATGTGCTTTATAAATAAAGTTGATTTAAAACATCACACTGTGATCTTTGAAACTGCCAGAGTTTCCCTGGTAAAGTTGCTGCTGGGTGGTAGATGGGTAGATGGTAGATGGATGGTCTGTGAATTCTTTAACTTTAAACTGTCCAAAGGACTTTGGCCACTTTTAATTTTTGACTTTTTTTGTATGACTTCATCCTAGAACCAAATAATTTATAACGTAATAACAGTTGAGCAGATTCTAATAATCTTTATCTTATGATTCTTTAAAGGTCAAATGCAAATGGAAAGTTCTCTTAACTTCCAGTATGGATTTAAACACAATACACACTTCACATTATAAAATAAGTTTAGGAAATTGAATGTTCGAGGACACCACTTAAGAAAATATAACGTTTAATAGGAAAAGTTTGAAGTGACAAACAGAAGTAACAAATTTCCATCTGGTGTCTCACGTCTTCCTCCAGAAGATGACACAGGTTGTTGAATTCTGGTGATTTTCTTCTGTTGACTGTAAAAGAAAAATGTGATTAATTTAGTCCAGAAACTTTTTTTTTTTTTTTAAACAACACAGTGTGATCACAACATGTTCATATACTGACTTTATCCTGTTGGAGTTATTTGAAATCAAATTCAATGTTTTATAGACATAAATGTGTCAAGCAACCTCCATTATTTGTCTCCCTTGTACTTTGTATCACATATCATCAATTATATCAAAAACCACATAGCTGATATTTTTCAAAAAAATATAGTGTGATCACAACATGTTCATATACTAAATCTATCCTGTTGGAGTTATTTGAAATAAAATTCGAATTTTTATAATTTATTTTCGTTGTGCAAGCACAGGTTTGGAAGAAGTCAAAGCGAAACTACTTTAAATGCAGCAGATTTGACCACTACGTGACAATATTAAAGCGTGGTTGAGCTCAGGAGCCCTCGTACTATAAAGTCAGCTATGAAATATATTTTATATCTGTTCATTGAGCTACATTTTAAAGACATAAAGCCGCCCGCGCGCGTTGCTCGTGGCGAACCTACTTTTTAAAATCCTGCAGTTTTGAGCAATACGTGATTTTATTAAGGACACGTTCAGCTGAAGACCCATCTTTGCTATAAATTTAAAAACAAATAATTGTTTTTACCGTGTTATTCATGTAAAGTCCTGCCGTGATCGCTTCCCTCACTTCCGTGAAAACAGCTCGAGTCTCCTCCTTCCTCCTTCCGGAGCGGGTGAGCTCGCCTCAGTACCCCTCTGAAACCAGCCCAAAAATCTCAAGAAATCTGGCGCGGGGCAGCACGGAATATCCGGTGGGAAAGGATGAAAGGGGGTCTCTGCGACGTACATATGACGTAACATCCGACCCGAGCCGACCGGTGGAAAAGGGGCATAAGGCTGACTTCCACAGCAGCACCGACTGGGTCTCACCTCAGCATCGAGGCTGGCTTCCACATCAGCACCAAGACTGGGTCTTGCCTCAGCACCAAGGCTGGCTCCTATGCCAGTACCAAGACTGGGTCTCGCCTCAGCACCAAGGCTGGCTTCCACACCAGCACTAAGGCTGACTCCCACTCTAGCACAAGGTTGGGTCTTGCACCTGACCCACCGGAGCTGACATTTTCTATCTCTTCACAGACACTGCTCCTGAGATGGTCCTGGGTCCCGAGGTCCTCGCTCCTCCAGAGGTCTTCGCTCCACTGGAGGTCTCCACCCCAGAGGTCCTTACTCTATCGGAGAGGTCTTCGCTCTCGAGGTCCTCACTTCGCCAAAGGTCATCCCTCCTAAGGTCTTCGCTCCATAGTTCCTCTCTTCTCCAGAGGTCTTTGCTCCAGCGGTCCTTGCTCCAATGGAGGTCTTCACTCATCCAGAGGTCCTCGCTTTGCCAGGGGTCTTCGCTCCAGAGGTCCTCGCTCCACCGGAGGTCTTCACTCCTCCAGAGGTCCTCGCCTCACCGGAGGTCTTCACTCATCCGTAGGTCCTTGCTTTGCTAGGGGTCTTCGCTCCAGAGGTCCTCGCTTCACAGGAGGTCTTCACTCCTCCAGAGGTCCTCGCTTTGCAGAGGGTCTTCGCTCCTGAGGTCCTCGCTCCACTGGAGGTCGTCGATCCAGAGGTCCTCGCTCCACCGGAGGTCTTCGCTCCACCGGAGGTCTTTGCGCCTTATCCAGAGGTCTTCGACCTCATCACACTGGGGCAAACAAGATGTATATGTCAAGATGGCGCCGTTGTACGTGGCAGGTCGTCTCTCACTCCCAGTCATTGTTGTTATTTTGTTGATTTTAAGTGAAGTCAAGTCACTATTGAGTTATGATCGCCAAACATTATTAGATCTGAGGCCATTTATTCACAATGTGGCTGCTTTTAATACATGGGAACATAAAATCCCCCCCCCAGCTTCTGACGGGAATTCCAGCTCACCTGTGCCGGGCCCCGGCGCTGCCCCACCGGCGGAAACGTCATCGCCGCCGCGGTAAACGCGGTGGACGCCTGGTGAGGCTGAAAGCCTTTTTTTCTCGGCGCAATGGTCTCCAGCCAGTTCCTGAGGTGCTTCCTGGTGTGTTTTTGCCTTGGCGTTTTCTGGATCCGGTGGATGCGTGCCTGGTTCATGTTGTTGGTGTGGATGTCCCGCGACGTCAGCGCCCCTGCCCCCCCCGGCTCAGCAGGTGCGGAGTGAACCCACTGAACCTGAAACAATGGGGTCGGACCCTCCCTCAGCGCAACAACACCGCTCCAGCCAGGATCGGCTTGGTGAATGCCAGATCTCTGGTCAATAAAACTTTCATCCTGAGGGATTTCTTCAGCTTTAATAATCTGGATTTTCTCTGCATCACAGAGACTTGGTTGAGTGAGGCTGAGTCAGCTGTTCTGTCGGAACTTTTACCAACAGGTTGCTCCTATTTTAACACTCCACGAGCATCGGGCCGAGGAGGAGGAACTGCATGTGTGAGGATTGTTTTTTTTTTGTTTTTTTTGTTGTTTTTTTTTCCATTTATAGATGGCCTCCCTTCACACCTTATAGCCATCCTCTCACTCCAATATGTATTTTTTTTAAATTATTATTATTATTATTATTATTTTTATTTTTTATTTTTTTTAATAGAGAGAAAGAAAGAAAAGAGAAAGTGAGACTACAAAACAACAATTATCCACAAAAAGAGCACAAGGCAAACACACCAAACCTCCGTCCACAATCCTGCAAAGCACATGACAGAACACAGCAACGAAACATACAAGCATAAAGACTGATAATATTCATGACCTTGCATTAGATTTCTATATATAAACATACCCATACCTACAAATATATATACAGTATACATACATATATATTTATATTCATTTATATACCCATCTACATATATCTACATATACATCCCTGCATCCATTTGTGTGTGGTTGTGAGCATGCATAAGTGAATAAGGTTCCTCCAATAGAACATTTAGTAGCGATTGTGAAGTATCAGAGATCTGTCCCCCCAAAGCCCGAGACAGACGAAAGGGCGATCAAAGCCCAAGACCCCAGGAAGGACCCCGAGCCCAGAGTCCCCAGGACCACCCGAACAGGACGAGCCACTCGTCCACTCCCCAGATCCGACCAAGGGGAAGAACCGGACGAACCCCACCAGGGACCACACACAATGACCCCCCGGGGTCAACAGCGACAAATGCACAGGCCCCCGCCAGAGCCCGCCGCACCGACGTAGCCCCAAGGCCGGACACCGACGCTCGGGCACCGGGGACGCCCACCCCTCAGGCCCAGACCCGACAGGACCAGAGGACCCGAGCCCCGCCAGGCAGCCACCAGGCCGAGCCGACCAACGCCCAAGCGCCCAGCCCCAGATAGTGAGGGTCCCAAGCACGCCCGCAGGCAGAGGAACACCCACCAGGGGGCCACGTGGCAGGAGCGCGACACTAGGTAGCCTTAGAAGTATCAGAGAGGGGGCAGTCCAAGTCCCAGCCTGACACTTAAACATTCATACACAGACACACTCATTTAGACCCACCCTCATCCTCACCCTCAGTCATAGAAAGACAAACAATAACGACACGCTCCAATCATAATCCCGAAGCACACTCTATACCCCCCAGGTCCAAGACATGTACCTGCTCCCTACATGGGGCAGCCCACATCCAAACCCAGGAGGTAGGCCCATTCATTCTGGGGTGGAGAGTAGCAGACATCCAAGATCCGGCCCACCCCGCGCCCCGCCGGCAGGACAGGGCAGGACACTCGAGCCCAAGCAGCCCCAGGGGGAGCGCACTGCCAGTCCCGCCCACGGCAAACCCGCAGGCCCCGAACCCCCCCACACCCCAGCACAACCCCTGACGGCCCACCCCCAGAATGTCCGCCAGGCAACCAGGGGGGTAAGAGAAAAATAAATAAATAATATATATATATAAATAAATACATAAATAAATAAAATTGAAATTAACAAATCAAGACCCCGACACACACACCCCCGTCCCCAAATGTATTGTTGGTGAGTGTTGTTCTAAAGTGTACTTAAAAAGGAAAGAGAAGGAGCAAAGGCTGGCATTGTACCAGTTTCCCCTCCACTCCAACTCTAACCCAAGCCCTAATTGTCTAAATGCATAATGTTGAGTGAGCACAGGCATGGGGTGAGAGTGATGCCATCCCGCCACCCATAACAATGTGCTCACTCCATTCCCTATATGTGACTTTTATGAAGAAGTTTATGAATGAATGTCTAAAGTGTATATAAAATTGAGTCCCAGGTGTTCTGAACAACAGAGATGTAGAACCATTGCAGCACACCCGAGACTCAAATTCCCTACATGTATTAATTTAAGATGAAGAGGGCGGAGGTGCGTGTTGAGGGATGGGGAGAAAAATATCTGCAGGAACAGTGCTCCCACAGCGAGTCAGCTCCCCCGCTGACCCTGCGTACCCCCCCAGCTCGCCAAGGTCCACCCAAGGAGCGAGGAAAAAGAAACACCTCTCCGACCGCCAGGCCATTGAGCCAAGACCAGAGAGGGACACGGCCCCGAGGGCAGCCAACAGCAGAACCAACAGCCCACACCCACCAGGGCCGCCGTGACCCCTGCGAACCGCAGTCAGCCCGCCGCCCTAGAGGACACAAAATCCCACATGGACGACACGGCCAAGAGCGCCCGCCCAACCGCCGACAGAGCCAGGAAGCACCAAGAACAGGCCCCAACCAGGGCCTGCACACCGGCCAAGCATAGTCCAAGACCATCATCAAGGACATCCACTCAATCCCCACCCCAGAAGAAATACTACACCCACCCTTCATATTAACAACTTTCACATCACATAACACATTAGA
>JBBPBX010037873.1:0-25939 GCA_038048925.1 Garcialebias charrua | reverse complement strand
ATATATACATATATACCTGAAAAAGCCACAGGCAAAGCAGACAGTTCAAAAAATAAACAAGATCGTCCATTTTGGTTGTGTGTTCTTTCCAGCTCTTCTTCTAATGCATGTTAGTGGTGGTTAGTAAAGAGCTTAATGTAGCACTAGCACCACCAGCTGGTAAGGCGCGTTGATATTAATGGTCCGCCCACTAGAGGTGAACTATCCGCCCACTAAAGGGGACTTAATGGGCGCTGTGGAGACAGAAATAAACCGGTCCCACAGGAACCGGCCCAAACAAGCCACAATGGGACCCTACAGGAACCAGCCCTGTGGATAAGGGGCATAAGTCTATTCTATCCAAAATGGAAATCAGAACGGCCACTCTCACTTGTTGTTATATGTTTATGTTCTGTGCCCTGAGACGACTTCTGTTGTGACTTGGTGCTATATGAATAAACTGAATTGAACTGAATTGAATATCCAGTCCAGGGGCCTTTCTGGGTAGAGTTTGCATGTTCTCTCCGCACATGCATGGGTTTCTTCCGGGTACTCCGGTTTCCTCCCACAAACCAAAAACATGCATGTTGGGCTGATTGGTATCTCTAATTGTCTCTAGATGTGAGTGAGAGAGTGAATGGTTGTTTGTCTCTTTGTGGCCCTGTGATGGACTTGCGACCCGTCCAGAGTGTACCCCGTCCCTTGCACAGTGATTGTTGGACATGGGCACCGGCGAACCCCGTGACCCAAAAATGGAAGAAGCGGGTAAAAGACAATGGATGGATGGATGAATTGAATATCATCCACCAGGCTCCTATGCTCAGTTTTTGTCTGAATTCTCAGATTTCTTAACTGACTTACTACTAAATATATGATAAGGTCATAATAATGGGTGATTTCAATATTCATGTACAGTAGATGTTGAAAGTGATTGCTGTGTGTGAGATATTATATTTTTATACCTCCTCTCTGTTTCCCATTTTCTCTTTTCCTTATCTAAACAAAAAGGGCTGCAATTCCCACGAGGCTGCAGCCTCAGGCATCCCGTCTACCTATGTTTGGGTTTTTTTTTTGGACGGCTGTACTGAAATGTAATTTCAATGGGCTTCTGTAAAACCAATTGTTTCTATAAAATGTTAAAGACTATATCAGCATTTTACCTTTGCATTAATTATTTTTTGGTTGCATGTTTTTTCTATTTTTGTTATTGCAGTTTTTTTTTACCCTTTTACATTTTACTGTTGCATTAGTTTTTTGTTTTAGAGTTTGCATCATTCATGTGTTTGCAATGTATTTTAATTGTCTGCTATGCATTTAGCTGTTTGCATCGCATTTGCACCTGTCACGCCAAAAATATACTGCACGCGGTCCGAGTCCGCTCCGCTCCGGTCCGACCTCCGCAGCAAATACGCACCCATTATAATCAATGAGCGAATGTACACTGGCTCCGCACGGCGGCGGCGAGCTGCAGTGAGCAGACGGCAGTCCGTCAAAATTAGAAAATTTTCTATTTCTGCCGGACACCGGAGCTGTGCCGGAGTCAACTTGTGAAGATTACGTCGCACCAACAGGAAAAGGAACCGTATTTACAAAATAAAATCACCACGGGCGGACTAATCCTAGCTCTATACAGATTTATTTGTACAAAAATGCTGTCAAACTATCATTTATGACTATTCTATGACTAAACTATTATATTTATGACTATGACTACACCTAATAACGCAATACAATAAATAAATAAATAAAAAAGTATTTTATTCTGAAATGTAAACATCACTTCCTGTTGCTCAAACCATGTCCTGTCGCTTATTTACGAGAGAAGATCAAGGCAGCCTTTACTGTTGTTCTCCTTCTTCCACCGAATGAATTGTTTTGTTCTGACTTCATTATTTATCACTTGATTTATCGCGCAATCTCGCAATTCCCGCGCATGCGTCTCAGAGTGGCGCATCCAGGCGGACCTGAGCGGAGCGGAGGCAGTGGACTTTGGACTCGCTCAGCTGCGACCTGCGGGGCGGAGCGGACTCGGACCGCGTGTAGTGTATTTTTGGGGTCAGCCACTGTAAGACCCAACTGCGGGAACACGTCTTCATAGGCAGGTGGAGTGAGAGTCACCGGTCAGAGCTTGAAGTGATGACATCACCGCAACCAGTGGGAAAGCCACTAAAGAGAGAGGCTTTAATAAGGTGGACAGCGGGGCAATACAGGGTCATAGTCCAAAGGGTGAAGCAGGGTTCAAACATAGGGAGTCAGTGGTCCAAAAACAAATCCAAAATATCAATCCAGAATCCATAGGCAGAAAAAGTTGTTGTTACTGGGGTCAAATGGGCTGAACAAAACCAGACAGGCAGCAGTCAAAACAGTAAATCCACAAGACAAGGCGTAAGGAAATTCAATGAACAAGGTGTGAGCGTCAGGCCACCTGACTCAGGCGTGAATATGAACAAAATGGCTGGATATCCACCATGAAGGGTTTGATAATCTGGCAGATTGAAGTGATGAGAGGAGTTCTTAAATCTGGGTCAGAACAGGTGCAGTGAATGAGCATTGATGAGCTATGAGTGAGGAGTGGGCATGGTAAAGTGACAGGTGCAGAAACATGACATGTAGAGGCAGATGACAGAGAACGTGATCATGCGGCTGTGGCTGAGTGATTAGAACAGTCGTCCTCCAATACAAGGGTTGTGTGGTTCAAATCCACCAGCAATCACATGCCAAGTGTCCCTGGGCAAGACACTGAACCCCTCATTCATTCAACCTTTATTTAGGCAGGTTAATCTCATTGAGCCTCGAGGACTCATTTACAAGAGAGACCTGTCTACAAACTAAAGAATGGTGACAACAGCAACAGTAGCTTTTCCTTGAACAAACAACAATAGACAAACATAAGAGAGAAATACAGATTTTTTTAACAAGTTAAAACAAAGATATAAAAGTAGCAAAACAGACAGATTATAAGGTAGATGTAGAAAATCAAAAACAGGAACATGTCTGCATTGGTTTTTGCCAGGATTCCAACAGATTCTTAAAGGATTCCAACAGATTCTTAAAGCCATTTAGAGAGGTCAAGGCCGAGAGCCTCAGATCTTTTTGTAAGATATTCCATGAAACAGGAGCGGAGTAGGAGAAGGCCCTTTTGCCAAGTTCAGTTCTCACTGACGGAACACTGCAGGTAATCATGTCCTGAGAGCGCACACTGTAGCTGCACTTATGCAAAGACATGTAGGAGGAGATGTATGAAGGCAGCAGACCAAGAAGAGATTTAAATATGAAAATGCACCAGAAGAGTCTGCGTGAGGTTAATGATGTCCAGTTAACCAGTGAATACAGGGTGCAGTGGTGGGTATGATAATCACAGCCAGTTATGAATCTTAGTGCACCATGATAGACAGCATCCAACATCTGCAGGGTGCTTGTAGGAGCATTCATGTAGAGAATGTCACCGTAATCAATGGAGGGAAGGAAAGTCACAGATACAAGGCGTTTCCTAGCATTCAGTGTTAGACATGACCTGTTTCTGAAAAAGAAACCTAGTTTAACTTTCAGTTTCTTTACTAGGTTTTCCACGTTTTCATTGCCTTCGATGTGTGCCCCATTGGTGTATGAATGTGATCTCAAAGCACTGATTAGTCTCTTTAGAATGATTTTTTCAATTAACTTTGTAGAGTTCTAGTAAAGTGCTGTATGAATGGGTAAATGAGGGCACAGATTGTAGTGTGAAGTGCTTTGAGTATCTGGATAAGAGAAAAGAGCTATATAAATACAGTCCATTTACCATTTACAGTCCATGACAGCCCCAAACTTAAGGTCTGTCTCCTGACAGACCACTATTGCCCCTTTTCCACTTGGTGGCTCGGGTCGGATGTGATGTCATATTTGCGTGCCAAACGCGCGTTGGACAGCATTTCCACCTCACAGATGCGTGGCGCCGCGCCAAGATTCCAAACTCATCTCAGAGCAGGGTCCAGGCCGCCTGGACCCGAACCGTGGGGAGGAGGCTGGACTGAGTTTGAGGAAGTGGCTGCCGCGAGGGAGCAAAGACGGAAGGACTTTACAAGATTAACACGGTAAAAACAATTATTTGTATTTAAAATTATAGCAAACATGTGTCTTAAGCTGAACTATTCCTTAATAAATTCACGTAGTGGTCAAAACGGCAGGATTTTAAAAAGTAGTTTCGCGCGCGCACGTGAGCCGTCTTTATTTCTATACAGTAATGTAGCTAAATAAACGCTTTAAAAAATATATTTCATAGCTGACGTTATATCAAGAGGGTGCTTGAGCTGAACAGGTCCTTAATAATTTCACGTTGTGGTCAAATCAGCTGGATTTAACAAAGTAGGTCGACACGTGCACATCACATGCACGCGCGGGTGGGGTCGATCGGCGTTCTTTCTTTTAAATGTAGCTAAATAAAAGCTTAAAAAATATATTTCATAGCTGGCTTTATACCACGAGGGTTCCTCAGGTTAACAAGTCCTTAATAATGTCACGTTGTGGTCAAATCTGCTGGATTTAAATTGATTTGTTTTGACTACTTCCAAACCTGTCACATGTGCTTACGAAAATAAATCGTAAAAAATCGAATTTTAATTCAAATAACTCCAACAGCTTACAGTATGCACATAAACATGTAGTGATTACACTCTGTTGGTTTGAAAAATATCTGCTTTGTGGTTTCTGAGATATAAGATATGTGTTAAATACTAGTAGAAAAAAAAAAGAAGCTAGGTCGACACACTTATGTCTATAAAAAATCGAATTTTAATTCAAATAACTCCAACAGCTTACAGTATGCCCATAAACATCTTGTGATTACACTCTCTTGGTTTGAAAAATATCTGCTTTGTGGTTTCTGAGATTTAAGATATGTGTTAAATACTTGTAGAAAAAAAAGAAGCTAGGTCGGCACACTTATGTCTATAAAAAAATCAAATTTTAATTCAAATAACTTCAACAGCTTACAGTGTGTACATAAACATGTAGTGATTACACTGTGTTGGTTTGAAAAATATCTGCTTTGTGGTTTCTGATATATTTGATATATGTATATATATCTTATAAAATATATCTACATATAAAACTGTTTCTAGACTGAATTACCGGTAACCATGTTTTTCTTTTTTTACAGTTAAGACGAAGAAGTCAACACCAGAATTTATCAACTTTTGTCTTCTGGAGGAAGCACATGAGACAACAAGAAAAAAATCATTTAGGTGTATGCAGTATTTATTTTTGTGCTTTTTTCACTTCTTAGTTTTCATAATAAACTTTTTTTTCTTAAGTGGTCTCATTGAACAATAATTTCCTAAACATATTTTACAATGTTAAGTGTGTACAGTATAGTGTTTGTTTAAAAACATACTGGAAGTTAAGAATATTTTCCATTTGCATTTGACCTTTAAAGAATCATAAGAAAAAAGATTATTAGATTTGAACAGCCATCCATCCATCCATCCATCCATCCATCCATCCATCCATCCATCCATCCTTCCTGATGTCGTGTCATGGGTAGTGCAGCAGCTTTTCCAAGGATGCACAGACGTCAAATACGTCAACATCAACCCATCCATCCATCCATCCATCCATCCTTCCTGATGTCGGGTCGTGGTGCAGCAGCTTTTCCAAGGATGCACAGACGTCAACATCAACCCCGATGAAGCTGTTCTTGGATGCCTAAACGAGTTTCCTGATCAACAAACATTTAATTATTAATACTTTGTTTTTACGTTTAAAGAAACACGCTTTTAATGTTTAAGGGACAGTTTAAACCAAATTATCCATTTGCATTTGACTTTGAATTATCCCTGACAAAATATTACCGTTTAAATTTAATGAAATACTAACCTTTAATATTACAGGGCCAATTGAAACCTAATTAATTCCTAATCTGTACCTTACTGTAAAAATAGTTTAACTGATTAAAGGCAGTGCGATCGATGTGTTAAGCAATGTTAACAGGATCCTTGTGCATATATGAGAATAATCTTTATTATAAAGAAACAAAATGGAAAACACAGGGGTTTAAAACAAGCTGAAAAGGCAATAAAGTAAGATTAGAGCATTAAATAGCTCAAGGGACATTACCGCCAACAGGTGGTGAGACAAGGTCCTGCAGGGTGTTCTTCTTCTAACGTTTAGTGGTGGCTAGTAAATAGCTTGAGGTAACACTACCGCCACCATGTGGTAGGACGAGTGAGATTCTACACCCCGCCCACAGAAGGGCTGCAGTAGTGAATGGAGAGAAACCTACATGTGAGCCGAGCCGAACTGAACCAGACCGGACCAGACTGAGCCGCTCTGGGCCGAGCAAGTGGAAAAGGGGCATAAGCTAACTTGAATGAGCCAGGTAGGTGGAAGGGCTCCGGAAGAGGGCAAGAGTAATGCTGGATCCCCACCGCACGCATCTCGCGCAGCCGAAGCAGCCACTTTACATTGAAGTCTATGGGGACGCGAATCTTGGAGCAGCGGGTCGTGTCGCGGCGCATCTACAGCATACAAGCAGCGCGAAAGTGAGCAGCAGCTGTTTCCTACTCCCGCGTCGCATCCGAGCAGCGACTGTGCTGCTCGGATGCGCAGCTGTGGAAGCACGCCATTCCGTGCTTCCACAGCTAGATTCAGCTCGCTGCTCAGCAGCAAACAATCAGGACCAATCAGGAGAGACTCTGCCATGTGATCACGCAACGACGACGGGACGGAATTAGGTGGGCACCGTGCGAAACGTTTAACAGATGAAAAAAATCCCGCGGTAAACATGAAGGAGAAACTTACAGCAGGTCGTCAAACTGGGGGCGGGTGACACGGAAGTACCACTGAAAGCGCTCCTCGTCTGCGCGCAGCTCTTGGATCAGATGGTGAAATTCACTGAATTCATGACGCCTCTCATGTGGGGTGAATCCAGAATCGTCGTTGTGCACGGCGTCTGCGTGTTGCTGCTTTGTAGATTAAGTACAACAAGGCAATTCTTCGTATTGCGTCCGCCATTTTTCTGAGACCGGAAATAAACAAACACCGGAGCGGAAGAGGACCAACACGCTCCTCCTCCCACTGCAGACGCGTTAGATGAGGACAGTCATCTGTTGACAAGCAGCCAGTACAGTGCGTTTGGAGATTTTTGGAAGCGCAATATGCTTTAGGTGAGGATGAGGCATAAGGGCATGGAAAGCAGCTTGATTTTGGAACTATGACAAGTGGAACAGAACTCAGACAGCCAGCCAGAATACCATCCAGAGCTGGTCCAGAGTTCATGCAAGCAGACAGAAGACCATCCCGAGCTAGGCAAGAGGTCAGGTGGGCAGCCAGGAGGCCGTCCGGCACATGGCAACATCTCGGGTGGGTGGTCGGGAGACCATACAGAACATGACACAAGGGGTGCAGGCTTGGCAGATGAGGAACCAATGACTAGGGGTGCAGGATTGGCTGCTGTGGGACCAGTGACTATGGATGCAAGCCTGACAGATAGGGAACCAGTAGAGGGAGGGACTGCAACATGTAGATCAGGCAAGGGATCAGCTGAAAGTTAAACCATGGAGGCTGCCTTTGGCTTAGAGACCATGGGGGCTGCACTTGTCGTGGAGATCATGGAGGCTGCAGTTGTCATAGAGTCCATGGGAACTGCAGTCAGCAATGGGACCAGGGAGACTGCAGCAGACATAGGGGTCTCATGATCTGCAACAGGCGTAGGTGTCTGAAGATCTGCAGCAGGCATAGGAATCTAAAGATCTGCAACAGGTGTAGGGGTCTGAAGATCTGCAGTAGGCATAGGGGTCTGAAGGTTTGTAGCTGACATGGGATCTGAAGATCTGCAGCTGTCTTGGAGGCCTGGAGGGCCACAGATGTCATGGAGACCTGGGGGAGTTGCAAGTGTCGTGGAGGCCAGGAGGACTGCAGCTGTTGTGAAGACCGGGGGACTGGAGCTGTTGGGGAGGTCATGCGAACTGCAGCTGTCATGGAGGCCAGGGGACTGCAGTTGTTGTGAAGACCATGGGATCTGTAGTCATTGTAGAGACCATGGGGGATGCAGTCGCCATATGCCCCTTTTCCACTTACCGGCCCAGAGCGGCTCAGTCTGGTCCGGTCTGGTTCAGTTCGGATCGGCTCACATGTAGGTTTTGTTTCCATTCACTTACTGCAGCCCTTCTGTGGGCGGGGTGTAGAATCTCACTCGTCCTACCACGTGGTGGCGGTAGTGTTACCTCAAGCTATTTACTAGCCACCACTAAACATTAGAAGAAGAACACCCTGCAGGACCTTGTCTCACCACCTGTTGGCGGTAATGTCCCTTGAGCTATTTAATGCTCTGATCTTACTTTATAGACTTTTCAGCTTGTTTTAAACCCATGTGTTTTCCATTTTGTTTCTTTATAATAAAGATTATTCTCATATATGCACAAGGTTCCTGTTAACATTGCTTAACACATTGATCACACTGCCCTGTAATCAGTTAAACTATTTTTACAGTAAGGTACAGATTAGGAATTAATTAGGTTTCAATTGGCCCTGTAATATTAAATGTTTGTATTTCATTAAATTTAAACGGTAATATTTTGTCAGGGATAATTCAAAGTCAAATGCAAATGGATAATTTGGTTTAAACTGTCCCATAAACATTAAAAGCATGTTTCTTTAAACGTAAAAACAAAGTATTAATAATTAAATGTTTGTTGATCAGGAAACTCGTTTGGGCATCCAAGAACAGCTTCATCGGGGTTGATGGCGACGTCTGTGCATCCTTGGAAAAGCTGCTGCACCCACAACCCGACATCAGGATGGATGGATGGATGGATGGATGGATGGATGGGTTCATGTTGACATCTGTGCATCCTGGCAAAAGCTGCTGCACTACTCATGACACGACATCAGGAAGGATGGATGGATGGATGGATGGATGGATGGCTGTTCAAATCTAATAATCTTTTTCTTATGATTCTTTAAAGGTCAAATGCAAATGGAAAATATTCTTAACTTCCAGTATGTTTTTAAACAAACACTATACTGTACACACTTAACATTGTAAAATATGTTTAGGAAATTATTGTTCAATGACACCACTTAAGAAATAAAATGTTTATTATGAAAACTAAGAAGTGAAAAAAGCACAAAAATAAATACTGCATCCACCTAAATGATTTTTTTCCTGTTGTCTCATGGGCTTCCTCCAGAAGACACAAGTTGATAAATTCTGGTGTTGACTTCTTCGTCTTAACTGTAAAAAAAAGAAAAACATGGTTACCGGTAATTCAGTCTAGAAACTGTTTTATATGTAGATATATTTTATAAGATATATGTAAGATATATATACATATATCAAATATCTCAGAAACCACAAAGCAGATATTTTTCAAACCAACACAGTGTAATCACTACATGTTTATGTGCATACTGTAAGCTGTTGGAGTTATTTGAATTAAAATTCGATTTTTAATAGACATAAGTGTGTCGACCTAGCTTTTTTTTTCTACTAGTATTTAACACATATCTTATATCTCAGAAACCACAAAGCAGATATTTTTCAAACCAACACAGTGTAATCACTACATGTTTATGTGCATACTGTAAGCTGTTGGAGTTATTTGAATTAAAATTCGATTTTTAATAGACATAAGTGTGTCGACCTAGCTTTTTTTTTCTACTAGTATTTAACACATATCTTATATCTCAGAAACCACAAAGCAGATATTTTTCAAACTAACAAAATGTAATCACTACATGTTTATGTGCATACTGTAAGCTGTTGGAGTTATTTGAATTAAAATTCGATTTTTTAATAATTTATTTTCGAAGCACATGTGACAGGTTTGGAATTAGTCAAAACAAATCAATTTAAATCCAGCAGATTTGACCACAACGTGACATTATTAAGGACTTGTTAACCTGAGGAACCCTCGTGGTATAAAGCCAGCTATGAAATATATTTTTTAAGCTTTTATTTAGCTACATTTAAAAGAAAGAACGCCGATCGACCCCACCCGCGCGTGCATGTGATGTGCACGTGTCGACCTACTTTGTTAAATCCAGCTGATTTGACCACAACGTGAAATTATTAAGGAACTGTTAAGCTCAAGCACCCTCTTGATATAACGTCAGCTATGAAATATATTTTTTAAAGCGTTTATTTAGCTACATTATAGAAATAAAGACGGCTCACGTGCGCGCGCGGGGGCGCGCGTGCACATGGCGAAACTACTTTTTTAAATCCTGCCGTTTTGACAACAACGTGAAATTATTAAGGAATAGTTCGGCTTAAGACACATGTTTGCTATAATTTTAAATACAAATAATTGTTTTTACCATGTTAATCTTGTAAAGTCCTTCGGTGTTTGCTCCCTCGCGGCAGCCACTTCCTCAAACTCAGTCCAGCCTCCTCCCCACGGTTCGGGGCCAGCCGGCCTGGACCCTGCTCTGAGATGAGTCCGGAATCTTGGCGCGGCGCCGCGCATCTGTTAGGTGGAAATGCTGTCCAACGCGCGTTTGGCACGCAAATATGACGTCACATCCGACCCGGGCCACCAAGTGGAAAAGGGGCAATAGAGTCCATGGAGGCTGCAGTCGGTATAGGGACCATGGAGCCTGCAGTCAGCAATGGGACCAGGGAGGCTGTAGCAGACGTAGGGGTCTCAAGTTCTGCAGCAGGCATAGGGGTCTGAAGATCTGCAGCAGGTGTAGGTGTCTGAAGATCTGCAGCAGGCCTAGGGGTCTGAAGATCTGCAGCCATCTTGGAGGCCTGGAGGGCTGCAGCTGTCATGGAGGCCTGGAGTACTGCAGCTTTCATGGAAACCTGCGGGGTTGCAGCTGTCGTGGAGGCCAAGAGGACTGCAGCTGTCGTGAAGGACAGGGGGACTGAAGCTGTTGTGAAGGTCATGAGAATTGCAACTGTCATGGAGGCCAGGGGGACTGGAGCTGGCTTTGAGACCAAAGGAACTCCATCTGGCGTCGAGACCAGGGGAACTGCATCTGGCGTCAAGACCAGGTGAACTGCGTCGGGCCTCGAGACTATGGGAGCTGCATCTGGCGTTGAGACCACAGTGGCATAGCTGTTGTGGGAGGCATAGAACCCTCATGAGGTGTTGAACCCTCAGAGTGACAGGTGCAGAAACGTGACATGGAGAAGCAGATGACAGAGATTGTGATCATAACATTCAGGAATACATCCCCAAAATCCTGTTCTGTCTGATAATTTTTTTAATTACATTTGAGTTTACAATAAATGACTACACAGTCACTGAGTAAATTTAATCTTAGCAGGTGTTATTAGAAAACACGAACAAAATTTAAAGATTATCTTCCATTGTTTTCCTCTGTCTTGCAGAGTAATACATCAGAGAGCCGTGACAGATCATCTGGTTGATAAATTTACAACTTCTTTGCAAATTTCACTTGATAAAGCTTTTCCACTGAAAAAGAATGTTATCACTCAGAGGAGATCGGCTCCTTGTTTCAGTTCTGATGTACGTACTTTAAAACAGGCATCTAGAAAGCTAGAAAGAAAATGGTACTCCATAATATAGGTGAATTTTACTTATCTTGGAGAGATAGCCTGCTAATGTATAAAAAATCACTCTGTAAAGCTAGAACTTCATATTATTCATCTTTAATTTAAGAGAATAAAAATAATATCAGATTCCTTTTCATTACCTACCATATGTAGTCTAATGAAAAATCCCATCGCTGTTGAACCATGTATTCCTAAAACTATAAGCAGTGATGAATTCATGAAATTCTTTATAAATATAATTATTTCAATTAGGGAAATTTTTCAAACCAACATTCCTACTATTGCTTCTGTCTTTGTGTCAGATGAGACAAAGTTAAAATGTCACTAGAACCTGATTTATATTTAGATTGTTTTTGTCCGGTTGAGCTATCTGAATTGTCAAAAATAATAGCTTTATCCAAACTAACCACATGTCTGCTAGATCCCATCCCAACCAGATTATTTCAAGAAGTTTTTCCCTTAATTAATAACCACATCTTGGATCTGCTTAATTTGTCTCTAATGAATGGTTACGTAACAAAGTGTTTTAAGATTGCTGTAATTAAACCTTTACTTAAGAAATATAACCTTGACTCAGGAATCCAAGTCAATTATAATCCTATATCTAATCTAACTTTCATCTAAAAAATTCTAGAGAAACTAGTTGCAGGTCAGTTGCGTGAGGCGCTCCAATAAGCTGAGGAAGCTGAGATGGTGTTCCGCCCATAGAAGAGAACAACTATGTTGCGTGTCCACGTATTTAAACCAGAGGAAGAGCTAGGGGACAATGACAAGTCAGAGGTTATCTACCAGGTTCGCCCCACCAAAGGTCAGTTACACATGGGGACTGTCTGCTATCACCAATGTGGTGAACCAGGACACAGTGCGGAACTGCTCAGCATCAGCCCCAAAGGGCAGGAAGCCTCAGCTGCCAGGAAATGCCCTGTGTGTGATGTAGAGAAGGAAAAACCACTCCAGTCCTTCATGCCCCTCCATGGACACTTTGTGGTAGTTGGCCATGCTGGTAATTCAAGGGGACCGTATCTAGACTGTCTGCTGGATGGAATGCCAGGCCAGGTGCTAGTGGACACAGGATCCACCATCTCCCTTGTGTAACCAGACACCCTCCCAAGCACCCTGGACTCCTCCTTGACAACCTGGCTCCCAACTGTTATACAGTTAACCATGGTGACTGGTGATGAAAGAACCAGGATGCAGGTGAGGATGATGTTGGGGGTTGAGATGAAAGACAAGGGGCAAAATTATGATTTCTGGTTAGCCCTTGTTCAAGAGCCCTGCATCCTGGGACTGGATTTCCTAACTGACTCGGGGGTAATAGTGACCTCACCCAGTAAGTCTTTATCTGACTATACCACTCCATCAACACTGGATCAACATGGCCCATCTGCTTACGTCCCCATCGGTTGGCAAAGCACATGACAGAACAAAGCAATGAAACACACATTCATAAAGACTAATAATATTCATGACCTTGCAGTAGATTTCCATAAATAAACATACCCATACCTACAAATATAAATACAGTATACATACATATACATTCATATCACATATCCATCTATATATCTGCATATGAAATCTACATATACATCCTTGCATCCATTTGTGTGTGGTTGTGAGCATGTGTAGCGTAGTTGATTCTGCGTTGTGTCTTGTGTGAAATAACAGCCAGACGACATCTGCTTGGAATGCTCATTTATTGCTCATGTACCTGCACCCAATCAGCAGAAAACAGCAATCAAAAACAGGCTTTTTCTCCTCACAGTTCCACAGCGCCTGCTCCCCCAAGAGTTTGCACAGAAAGAGAGAAAAGGAGAAAACAGAGGCCTGCGCGTGTGGAATAACCCGTAATAAAATAAAAGTTACAATAATGAATCACAAAACCCAACAATGAGCATAATAATCCTAAACAGCACATAAATAACAAGGAAAATAGTAATAATAAATAAAACAAAATAATTCCAGATCAAAAGCAACAAAACATCACATACCTGCACCCAATCAGCAGAAAACAGCAATCAAAAACAGGCTTTTTCTCCTCACAGTTCCACAGCGCCTGTTTTCATGAACAAATACTGTTTTCAGCACATGGCTTAACAGTGCTTCATGTGATATTTATTAGCTAACTATTTACACAGTTCCAACACTATTAAACAACATTTAAGTGTCCCAAAGCACATTATTTTACAAGGACAGTAGTAAAATGATAATTTCTTAGGCTTTAAATACACTTATTGAACACAGAAAACAGAAATTCGTACCTGCTCCCCCAAGAGTTTGCACAGAAAGAGCGCGAGAGAGCTGTGCGGTTTCTCTTCATGAGTTATAATGGTACGATCCACTTATATTTCTCTTTCTTAACCCCAACTGGCACTCAAAACAACAATCAAAGAACTCGAAATGTTCCACAGTAACAATAATAATTCACAGTTCCATTCACAGCACATTCAATTTAAATAAAAAGAATAGTTTTGAAACAGGAAGTTACCCGCTGTTTTGGAAATGGATCTGTCGTCTTTTCAAAATAAAAGCTGCCGATACTCGTAATTTCTTACTGGAATAGATTTTCACTTGACAATCTAGTGTAACAACATCACACTGCTACATTCACCTCCACTGTTTTACACTAGATTGTGCATCTTAACCAAATAATAAAAAATAATAAAAAAAACACACACAAAAAAAATAAAAATAAATCAACAACAACAATAAACATACAAAACTTTTTTTTTTTCTTTAAATCTGGTCATGACATTACATGTGACCCAAGTATACCCTCCCTACAAGACCAAAATGGTCGACCAGCATAGAGCTATTCAATGAAGAATTAGGAGAGATGAGGGGTAGCTAAGTCCCCACCTCACCATAGAAGACATGCCACGTACACATCTATCACAGAGTACACCCAAAATCACTCAAATGTGTCCAGTACGATGGACAACCTAAATAAAATTATGACCAGACCCCAGTAAAAGAGAGAGAGAAAAAAAAATCCCATTACCAAGAAAAGAAAAAAAAATACAAAACAAATGGCCCTATGACAAAATTTTAACTCTTTGTGTGGACATTGTCTGAATTAACCTGTTAACAGGTTTGATAAATCTACCTAGTCTCGTCCGTATCCCTCCCCCTTGGACAACCGAAGCGACCGAGTCACATCCAGACACATTTGAACCACTAACGGCCTTAGTTGTACCGATAGTGTCACTCGGGTGTAAACTTATGCCGACAGAGTCTGAAAGCTGGTCGCCAGTGTTATCTTCAGAGTGTGAGCTCTCTGACCCATGAGCTACCCCATCCAGGACACTCCTATGGTCTCCACAGGAAGACATGACCCCTGTACTCTGAACGCTACCATCGTTCCCTCCAATAGCTTCAGGTTCTCTAACTACTGTCACTTCGCCTGTGGTCATCACCACACTAGACTCTGGAAGGGAGGAAACCCAGTGAGCTGTTCGAGCATCACTGTCCCGCTCACCTGAAACCACATCATCTGACGACTCACTCTCTGAAACTGTGTTTGAAAGAGAAGCCTGAGATACAGAATCATCCCATGATGGCAAAGGCAAAAAGTTTACAGGCATGATCAGATTCCTATGAACTGTCCTAACTCGTCCTGTGATGGGATGACGGATAACATAGGTGTTCAGTTCACTGTTTTTATGGACCACAATGTAAACCGTATCTTTCCAACGATCAGCCAATTTTCGTTTTCCCCGTTCCCCTTTGTTAGCCATCAATACTCTGTCTCCCTTCTCCAAAGAGTGTCCCTTAACCTTTCGATTATACACCTCAGCTTGTCTCAATTGCTGTTTCTCAGCATGCTGCTGAGCCAAAGTTATTGCTTCCCTGAGGTCTGTGCGCAACGACTGAACATATTTGTCCATGTCAGCAGTCTCTCCATCCAAGAGAACACTTCCAAACATCACATCAACAGGTAACCTAGGGGTTCGACCAAACATTAAAAAGAAAGGCGGAAAACCTGTGGTTTCGTGAACCGTGCAGTTATAGGCAAAAGTCAGTGTGTTTAGCATCTGAGGCCATTTTTCCTTTGCTCGAGGAGGCAACGCACGGATCATACTACCTAGAGTGCGGTTTAGACGTTCAGCCTGGCCATTTCCCGCAGGATGATATGGTGTGGTATGGCTCTTACGAACACCGGCCATCTGGAGTAGTTCGGCAATGAGGGAGCTTTCGAAATTAGCCCCTCTGTCAGAGTGAATACAAGCTGGAAACCCGTATATGGAAAAAAAATTATTCCATAACACGCGAGCCACTGATTTGGCAGACTGATTTGGACATGGGTAAGCACAGGCTAGTCTGGTAAAATGGTCTGTCACCACTAGAACGTCAATGGACTTGTTATTGACATCCTCTGCGGACCAGAAGTCAATACAAACTAGTTCTAGCGGTGCTGATGTGACAACAGAAACAAGTGGAGCCCTGGCCTCAGGTTCTGGTGCTTTGCTCAAGACACACCTCTTGCAATGACTCACATATTCTTTGACATCATGTTCCATCGAATCCCAGTAAAAACGTTGTCTGGCAAGCCACAGTGTGCGCTGCTGACCTTGATGGCCTGCATCATCATGCACCCCTTTCAACACCTGGCCTCTCAAAGCAACTGGAACCACAAATTGGAACACTTTCTTCTTGCTCACCACATGTTTAGAAACGCGGTACAACACGCCCAGCCGGGTCGTGAGTTTACCCCATTGTCGCAATGTACGATTTGTCTCCCGAGATTCATGGACACGCTCACGTCGGGATGGACGACTTCCCCTGTTCACATAAAAGGAAACCCGGCTGACTACAGGATCCTGACACTGTTTATCATACAACTCCTCATGAGTGAGGACAGGCAGTGGGCTCTGCCCCACTGGAGACAGTTTTTCCAGCTGCTGTGTGTAGCAGGTTGCCCTCATTTTCGCACCTTCACTCCAACAACGGTGAGACTTAACATGTTCTTTTAGTGATTAGTCTGTCCTTGTTAGCCTAGTTTAATTGTTAGTTTGTGTTAGGCTTGTTAATGGTAGAGTAACCATGAGTGAGAGGGGTAGCTGTCACAAAGGCCTGTGGGGTTCACTGTGTGTTGAAAATAAAGCGTATAAAACACCATCTAGTGGATAATTTCTGGTCTACAAGAGCTGCACATTTCCCTCAGTTGCTGAATGTAGAAATGTTACATTATGAACTTTAATCTATACTGTACAGTATAAAACATGACACTCACAGCTGACCAGACTCGAAGTCCGACTCTGGGTCCAGGTGACTTTTTCGGATCTATGGGAGGTCTAAGACCATGGTACTTGAGATATTCTATGGGGAGTTACTTGTAAGATCTACCTGGTCCCTGTAGAACCAAACCCAGAGATGTGTCCACATGTTTGGCACAAGCTGGTTCCTGGCAAATAGACTGTACTTAATTAGCACCTTTCTATCTTATCAAGACACTCAAAACGCTTTACACTATAATCTGTGCCCTTGTTTACTCATTCATACAGCACTCTACTAGATCTGTACAAATAATAATCAGAGCTTTAAATCATATTCATACAAACCGGATTCCCAAAAAGTTGGGACATTAAACAAATTGTGAATAAAAACTTATTGCAATGATGTGGAGAAGGAAAATGTGAATATTTTATTCGTAATGGAACATAAATGACAGATCAAAAGTTTAATCTGAGTAAATGTAACATCTTAAAGGAAATATGTTGATTCAAAATTTCACAGTGTCAACAAATCCCAAAAAAGTTGGGACAAGTAGCAATAAGTGGCTGGAAAAAGGAAATTGAGCATATAACGAACAGCTGGAAGACCAATTAACACTAATTAGGTCAATTGACAACATGATTGGGTATAAAAAGAGCTTCTCAGAGTGTCAGTGTCTCTCAGAAGCCAAGATGGTAAGAGGATCACCAATTCCACCATTGTTGCGCAGAAAGATAGTGCAACAATACCAGAATGGTGTTACCCAGTGTAAAATAGCAAAGACTTTTAAGTTATCATCATCAACTGTGCATAACATCATCAAAAGATTCAGAGAATCTGGAACAATTGCTGTGCGTAAGGTCAAGGCCGTAAATCTCTACTGGATGCTTGTGATCTCCGGGCCCTTAAACGTCACTGCACCTCAAACAGGAATGCCACTGTCAAGGAAATAACAGAATGGGCTCAGGAATAATTCCAGAATGCATTGTTAATGAACACAATCCACCGTGCCATCCGCCGTTGCCAGCTGAAACTCTACAGTGCAAAGAGGAAGCCATTTCTAAGCAAGCTTCTTGGGGTGTAACGGTACGCTAAAATCACATTTCGGTTCGGTTCAGTTTCAAGGAGGGCTCGGTTCGGTTAATTTTCGGTACCAAAAAAAAAAGACAAAATAAAGACTTACAAAATGTTTATTTTGAAAATATAAAATAAATAAAAATGACCCATTTGGATGATATTTTAAATAAACGTCACTCAACAATAAATAAACTATATTAACAATAATAAAAATCTTAATAAATACAATAACAGGCAGAACCAAAACAATAAGCAGCAACAGAATGTTTACAATTTAACTAATCAAGTTTTAAGTTTTTGTCCAAAAAGACCAACTTGTCCACATTTTCTGTCAAAAGCACAGATCTAGTTGCAATGAATATTTCCAGCAGTGGAGAAAATCATCTCATTAACAAGAGTAGCAGCAATGTGGCTGTATTTGTCCTCATTACTGGTACTTGCAACCTATTCTTGGACCTGCTCCCTCAGGTGGGACAGGTCCCTGGAAAAAATTCAGTCATCACAGACTTCTTAGTTGCAGATGATCTCTGGTGGATTTCCCTGAAGAGGAATAAGACAGCTGAAATCTCTGTCCCAAACTGGAAATAAACACAAAGTTGTAAAAAAAAAAAAGTTAATAAGATTATAATTTTAAATTAAAAAAGTTAATTAGATAATAATAATAATAATAATAAAAGAAAAATACCTCTTCTTGAACGGTTGAGGTGGTTGAATCTCTCGATCATCATCATCATCATCATCATCATCATCATCATCATCATCATCATCATCATCATCTTCGTCATCATCATCATCATCATCATCATCATCGTCATCGTCATCGTCATCATCATCATCATCATCATCATCGTAGGGCTTTAATCTGCTCCAGGACTTGACAATATCAGTTTTTACTTTTTCATAAAGTGCTAAACTTTGGCTGAAGTGTTGACGTGATGGATGTTGTAGTGAGGCTCAAGAACTTTAAAGGGCGTCTTTCACTTTAAACACATGTAGTAGCCTTTTCAACTTAATATGTCTAAAACTCTAATTTTCATCAAAATTGTGGCTCATATTTCAAAATAAAATGTGCTACAACTACCAGTTTGGTCTTCTCTCGCTACTCTGTCTAAAAAAAGTGCCCCCAGCGGGAAACCGGAAGTGACGTAACAAGAGGGGAACGTTCCTGCTTTAGCTGAGAAAGATATGGGATTGCACCAGGAGGAGGCGGCAGATTGTAAAGTTGTTTTGACATAATAATAATAATAATAATAATAATGAATTCAATTTATAACGCGCTTTTCATTAGTGAAAATCTCAAAGCGCTACACACATTGAATGCTACACACATTCATACACCGGTAGCGGCAGACTGCCATGCAAGGTGCTTTCCAGTCCTACTGGGAGCAACTCGGGGTTAAGTGTCTTGCCCAAGGACACAACAACACATGGTGTGGGGAACCGGGATTCGAACCGCCAACCTTCCGATCGAGGGACGACTGCCATTACCACTACGCCACGGCCGCCCCGTGTGTATGTCATCTCTGACTATTACATCAAATATCTAGCCAAATAACTTCTAGATATATACTACCTAAAGTTAAAAATGGTTTATATTTATATATAGCCTAAATATAGAGATACAGCATTAATTACACCACTGATGGATTTAACTACATTAGCCTAATCTTTAGCTCCCTAAACAAATTTTTTTTCGCTCCTAAACCACTCAGTGGATATTTTTTCTGCTGCCAGAGTGTAATTATATGGGTTTTTATTTACAAACTGATGCCCTGTAGAAGACATTTGAGATAAAACTCGATTATTTATTCATTTTTTAAGAGACGTAACCGTGTTGAGCTAGCTTCGGTTTACTTCAGTATATATTGTAATTTATAGCTCCTAAACCACTCGGTAGATATTTCTGCTGCCAGAGTGTAATTATATGGGTTTTTATTTATAAACTGATGCCTTCTAGAAGACATTTGAGATAAAATTTGATTTTTTTATTCATTTTTTAAGAGTCATAACCGTGTCGAGCTAGCTTCGGTTTACTTCAGTGCATATTGTAATTTATAGCTCCTAAACCACTCGGTGGATATTTTTTCTGCTGCCAGAGTGTAATTATATGGGTTTTTATTTACAAACTGATGCCCTGTAGAAGACATTTGAGATAAAATTTGATTTTTTATTCATTTTTTAAGAGACGTAACCGTGTCGAGCTTGCTTCAGTTCAGTGTATATCGTAATTTATAGCTCCTAAACCACTTTCAACCATTTCAACCAAAAAATAAATAAAATTATATTCTGCCAATAAACGTTCTTCAAAAACATACCCTGGCTACTTCCAATTTACGAGCTGCTGGACGGTATGGAGCTCCGGAGAGACTGCAGCTGGCAGCCGCCATTGTTGTTTACAGCTGTTTTAGGTCCCGGTGGATCTTGCTCGCTTCTGTCGGTCCCACTGCTGTGAACTCATGGTACTGCAGCGGATTTCACCCTGATCTTGTACTTCTAAAACCCATCCTGTGTTTGTTCAGGTCGCTGTCGTTTTAACACTAGGAATACCAAACATATGTACTTGTACATATTTTACATAAAGCTCCCATGGGAGACTGTAAAATGACAGATTGAGGAATTTGCATTCCATTAGGTGTGTGTGACCCCCTGGGGCTGAAGTCTTTTGTGTGCTCAAAACATCCCCCCAGTAGCAAAAACAAAACATCTCCCCATATTCCAACAACAACATTCCTTCTGCAGGTTGAAAGTGCAGCTTTTTACAACACAGACCAAACTTTTGGAGATGTTGATGACTCTTTGCAAATGTCAACGCTAGAAACTTCAGTTTATTTTATAGATATACGTTTTATACTTTTTATACTACTATGCAAAAACTCAGGACAGTATTACACTTTTATTATTTCATTTTATGCTTATGTTCATTGGGTGTTTGGTGTTTTAGGGGTGTTTGGTGTTTCAGTGTTGGTGTAAATTTTCATACTTTTATACTATTATGAAAAAACTCAGGACAGTGTTACACTTTTTTACTATTTTACTATTTTATGCTTATGTTTATTAAATGTTTTAGTGTTTAGTGTTTAGATGGTTACTGTTGCACCGAGGGACTGAGAGAAACGCAATTTCGGTCCTGTGTATGTCCTGTACATATTGCAGTTCTGACAATAAAGTTGACTTTGACTTTGACTGCCTCTAAGCGAGCAGGTCCCCGGTTCAAATCCTGGTCCGGGGGCCTTTCTGGGTGGAGTTTGCATGTTCTCTCCGTGCATGCGTGGGTTTTCTCCGGGTGCTCCGGTTTCCTCCCACAGTCCAAAAACATGCATGTTAGGCTGATTGTTAACTCTAAATTGACCCTAGGTGTGAGTGAGACAGGTCCCTCTTGTAAATGAGTCCCCGTGGCTCAACGAGTCCAGCCTGTATAAATAAAGGTTGAATGAATGAATGAACAAACTGATATGGAGAGAACACAAATTCTGTAAGAATAAAAATACTAAATCTATTACAGTACTGTACAAAGTCAGAGACCCATTGAATGATAAAGCTCTGTATTTGTTGTAGAACACAATCATTTTTCCACACTCAAAAGTATGAATGTTTACATGAAAACTGGAGTGAAAAATCTTTATTCAATTTTATTTCACTCAGCATGTAGCTTGCAGATAGGCAGATAGGCAGCCGTGGCATAGTAGTAATGGCACTCGTCCACCGATCGGAAGGTTGGAGGTTCGAATCCCGTTTCCCCACACCATGTGTCGTTGTGTCCCTGGGCAAGACACTTAACCCCGTGTGGAACAATGATTGTGTTATACAACAAATACAGAGCTTTATCATTCAATAGGTCTCTGACTTTGTACAGTACTGCTATCGATTTAGCTATTTTTATTCTTACAGAATTTATGTGTTGTTTCCATGTCAGTTTGTCATCAATGATAACACCCAAAAACTTCACCTCACTCACTCTACAAATCTCAACATCCTCAATTTTGAGTGGAACATCAACAGTTTTCTTTCTATTACCGAATATCATGTAATTAGTTTTCTCTAGATTTAATGATAATTTATTTATTTTAAACCAAGTTTGTATCTTTACAAATTCTGTCTTTATCAATTCTAACATTTGTTCTATATCTTCACCTGAACAGAAAAAAGTGGTATCATCTGCGAAAAGTACACATTTAAGGAGTCCTGACACATTTACCAAGTCATTCACATATAAAATAAAAAGCTTTGGTCCAAGTACAGAGCCTTGGGGAACTCCACATGTGATATTACAGAGGTCAGATCTTACATCATTTATTTGTACAAATTGTTTCCTATTTTTTAAGTAGCTAGATACCCACTGTAATGCTGGTCCTCTAATACCATATTTGTTCAGTTTTTCAAGGAGAATTGTGTGATCAATAGTATCGAATGCTTTTTTTAAATCAACAAAGATACTGATACAATGTTGTTTTTGATCGACAGCAGTAGTTATTTGTTCCATTAATTCCATGAGAGCCATTGATGTAGAGTTTTTTGATCTAAACCCATACTGACTGCTGCTTAGAATATTTTGTTTATCTATAAATTGGTCTAGTCTGTTTACAAATAGTTTTTCAAGAATTTTTGAAAACTGTGGTAACAAGGATATAGGTCTATAATTGTTGAATACACATTTATCACCATTTTTAAAAAGAGGAACGACCTTAGCTACTTTCATATTATCTGGAAAAATTCCTGTTGAAAATGATAAGTTACATATGTATGTGAACGGCTCAATAACATGGCTCATTATGTCCTTTACAAACATCATATCCATGTCCACCCAGTCTTTCGATCTCTTGTCTGTAAGATGTTTTACTACATTCATTATTTCCTCTTTGTTAGTTCCATTTAGGAAAATACTATTTGCACAACCTGTAATTGAGTGGATCATATTTTTATCTACTTTTGGTATCTTAGCTGCAAGGCTTGATCCAACATTCACGAAATATTGATTAAATCCATTTACAATTTCATTTTCATCATGAACTTCATCGTTGTCTTTTACAAAATATTTTGAAATACCAGTTTTTGCTTTATGATTCTTCAGTACACCATTCATTACTCGCCATGTTGCTTTCATATCACCATTAGTTTTATCTAATAATTTACTATAATATTCTTTCTTATGTTTCCTTATAATCCCTACTAATTTATTTTTATACTTTTTATATTTTTCTTCTGCGCTCTGACTTCGCAATTTCAAGAAACATGAATACAAATAATTCTTTTTTTTACATGCATTTCTTAACCCTTTTGTCATCCATGGTTGATCATTTGTATTTCTCTTTGTGTAATTTGTTTGCACACAATTCTTTTCATACAGGGTTTCCAAGATATTCATAAACTCATCATATGCCCTGTTCGTATCATCAACATACACATCATTCCAGTCTTGTTTATCCAGATCCTCTTTCAATTTTTCCAAAACTTTTTTTGATGTGTTTATGATTTTTTTCTTCGTTGTGTCTGCTTTTGTGATTTTTTGATCATTTTTAAAGATTGTGAAAACTGGTAAATGATCACTTAAGTCGGTCGTTAAGATACCACCAATTACATCCCCATTTGTTATATTTGTGAAAATATTATCAATTATTGTGGCACTATGAGTTGTAATTCTTGTTGGCTTTGATATCAATGGATACATATTTAAACTGTACATTGAGTTTATAAATGTGCTTATGTTATTTGAATCTGTTTTATTTCCCATATCAATGTTAAAGTCTCCACACAAGAAAATATTTTTATTAAAACTTTTCTCCATTAGTTCCAAGATTTTATCCGTGAATATTTCTATATTTGCTCCTGGTGATCTATATACACAACTTATTATTATGTTTTTATCGTTTTTGTTTATAATTTCTATTGTTATCATTTCCATAATATTATCAACTATTATTGACATTTCATTATTTAATTTACATTTTATTTCATTATTGACAAATAGTGCGACACCACCACCTCTTTTATTATTTCTGTTCATATGATATAAATCATACCCCTCGATGTGAATATTACTAGTGTTATCATCATTAAGCCATGTCTCTGACAACGCTATTATCGTAAAAGTTCTATTTAATTGTTTTAAGTAATCTGTTATTTTGGATATGTTTGCATTTATACTTCTGCTATTAAAGTGAATAATGGAGAGAACTCCATTTGATATATTGATGTCATTAAACTGCTCTTCATTATAATATTCGCTATCATTTATTACAGGAAAAAAATTTGCATCAATCACATTTTCAACATTATATATTTTAGGTTCTGAGTCTTCGTATGTTGTCATGTTCTAATGTATTTGTTCATTTCACCGTATATTTTATCCATTTTGATTGTGAGTTGTTTCATTGATTTGTAATTTTTCATCTCTTGAATTCATCCAGATCCGTCAGCTCTTTTATCATTTTAGGCTGAGACCCTTCCTTTGCTTTGATAAAGACGTATCCATTTCTAGTCCATGTTGATGCTATTTTTTTTTCTTTGTTTTTTAACCACCTTGCTTCTTTTGCAATTTTTCCATTTTTTTTGGTAAGATGTTCATTTATGTAAACGTCTGATCCCCTCAGATTTGTTCTCTTTTGCATAACATAGTTTTTAGTATTCCTGCCAATGAACTTAACGACCACTGACGGTTTGAATCTTGATGAATTACTGGGCAGGGTGTGACAGAATGAAATGTCCTCATAGCTTATGTTAATGTTCTTTTCCTGTAAGAAATTAACTACAAGTTCCTCCAGAGTCCCTTGTTCTTCCTGAGATTCATACTCATTTGGATCATTGTTTTTAGGAGCTCTTTGATGTGTCCGACAGTTACTAACATCAAGTCCTGAGATGACCACGTTGTCTTGCTTTGTAAATTGTTCTAAATCCTCTATTTTTTGTTCTAAATCAGCAATTATCTTGTCTTTGTTAGTTACCAGCTCTTTCAGTTCTCTTATTTCTTTAACCAGCTTGTCCTGGGAAACCATCTTTGCTGTTAAACTTTCTATTTGTCCACTCATAAAGTTGAGTGATTCTTTAAATTCTTGCATTTCTGAGTTGTTTCTCTCCGAGTCTGGTGACTTCTGTCCTCTATTTTTCATATTTACAGAGACTGGTGACTTTGGTCCTTTACCTCTTGTCATACTTACAGAGTTTGTGATCTAGTGGTAGCAGGACTTTGGTTTATTCACTGAACCACGTGGCCATTCCACGAGGCTCACAGGCCTAAAGATGATTGGTGTGGCCCAGCAGTGCAGCACCCAAATTAGCAGTTATTAGTTCAGAACTCACAGTTTCAGCAGCCTGCAGCAATCAGATCCACCATCCGAAGAGGTCCACTCACTAGATCAGACGCAGTCCAGCCAGCACCGCACTCAGCTCCAGTGGCTCCAGGCCCAGCTCCGACCCCCACCAGAACCGATGCAGCCTAGTTAGCACAGCACGTAGCTCCAGGCCCAGCTCCGACCCTCACCAGAACCGATGCAGCCTAGTTAGCACAGCACGTAGCTCCAGGCCCAGCTCCGAAGCCCGCTCAGCCCCAAGCGGCGGTCCCCCGGCTCTCCCACGGCGATCCGTCCAGCTCGAAACTCCAGCCCGCGGTCCTCCGGTTCTCCCACGACTCTCAGGCGGCGTTCACGTTCGGCCCACTCGCGGTGCCTGGCCCCGGCTCTCTCACGGCTCCCAGCCCAGCTCGAACTCCAGGCCGCGGTCCTCCGGCTCTCCTACGGCGCTCCAGGCGGCGTACACGGCGCCCGGCTCACTCGTGGTGCCCGGCCCAGCTTAAAGTTATGATATCTATGGTACAGTATTACTTGAATGTACGAGCGAAACACCGGAAGTAAGTTCCCAACCTACTTCCGGACAATCCTAGCCTGGTTGATACCAGACCCATGTCCTTCACTTCGCTTTGGACTAGGGTCTGGCATCTCTGCCATAGACAACGATTTCTCCTGGAGAATTTTGAATGGACCAATCAGAGAACAGGAGGCAGAGTTTTGTTAGTTTAGCCTGACGAGGTCCAGGCTATCAGATAAATTGCTCAGAAACCACTCGGTGGATATTTTTTCTGCCACCAGTGTGTAATTATATGTCTTTAATTTACTGACTGTTGGCCTAGATGAAACATTTGAGATAAAATTCGATTTTTTATCATTTATTTTCGTAGGCGCA
>JBBPBX010037872.1:0-24587 GCA_038048925.1 Garcialebias charrua | reverse complement strand
ACACACACACACACACACACACACACACACACACACAAATAAAACTTAACCAGTCATTTCAGCAAGCTGTTTGAAGCGCGCAGGCTTTGGTCCCCACAAATAATGGTCCCCACGAGGTAGTGAAAAGTCCCGTTGCGGACCCCACCATGCAGTAAAAACGAGAACACACACACACGCAGCAGGCCACACATCTGGATGTACCTGCCAGCGGTGATGCTCTAACTGTCCTGCAGGGGGCGGTGTTCACCAGGACCAGAGCAGCTGGATTTTATTTTTAATAAACGTCAGCTGATCAGAAAATAAAGTGACGGAATATGAATTCTATATTTGTGGTTTGAGGCAATAATTCAGTCAGCTGGGCAACACTTTGCAGCAAAGAACAAAAACACACAAAAACGTTTAGGAAATTAATGTTTAAGACAAAAAATATATTTATCTGATGTTTTATTTTGGTTCTGCATCGTAAAGCTTTTTATGTACATTGGTACAAAAACATGTCTGTTATTTTCCTGAGTAAAATATGAACAAGTTGTAAAAAAAAAAGTCTTCAGAGTTTTTAATGAAACAGTTTTTGACTCTTTGTTCATACAATTAAATTCTCAAACCAGAAATGTTTGTGAATGTAACATAAAATGTGACCAAATCTGTTGATTGAAACATTTAAACCAACTCAGCTGTTCAGTAATACATTTTCTGGAGTTGACTTTGTTCTTATTTAGTTTATAAGTTTCATCTGTTCTTACAGAACTTTCAGCTTTAAATGTGCTGCAAAAATGAAATGTGGAAAATTTAAACATGTTTAGGTTTAAAAGCACACCTGGGAAATTTGTTTCCTTGTTCAATAAAACAAACCTGTACAAAACACGAGTGTAATTGTTTTTAATAAAGTTGATCTAAAGAAATCCAAATATAAAACATGTTCCAACATCCATGTATTTATATTTATTCATAAAATTCTGTCTGAGAGTCCTCCTGGGTTTGAAATGTACTGGGATGTTGTGTTTGTTGAAAATCCTTCTGAAATTCTCTGAGACTCCAGCAACATAAGGAATGACAATGTCAGAGGCTGATGCATCCTAAGGACAAAACCCCCACACACAAACAGAGTGGTGTAGTTTACGCGGTCCAGTGCAGCGAGGACTGTCCAGACCTCTACATTGGAGAAACTAAGCAGCCCATCCACAGAAGAATGTCCCAACACAGGAGAGACACCTCCTCTGGACAAAACTCAGCTGTTCACCTCCACCTCACGGACAAGGGACACTCTTTTGAGGACCAGAATGTGCAAATTTTGGACAGAGAGCACAGATGGTTTGAGAGGGGGGTGAAGGAAGCTGTTTATGTTAAGAGAGAAAAACCTTCTCTTAACAGAGGAGGAGGTCTGAGATTTCAACTTTCCAAGACTTATAACTCAGTTTTGGGGCTGATTCCCAAACGTTTTACACCGGATGGGAGCAGAGGTGTCTTGTCTGTGAATTAGACTAGAAAAGATTTTTGAGAAACCTCTGTTGTTGGGTTGTGAGGTGTGTTATGTCAATTTACATACAGTTGTGTGCCTTCTGTCAGAGACCTCAAGAAACCCCTACTGTTAAGGTGTGATTTGTCAATTTATATGTATGTGTTACCTCAGCTTGCAATTTACATGTGTTGGTGCGTGACTCCTAAGACTGTTATAACTCCACGCGCACACAGTCTGCTAATAGAATTGACAAAGCCCTCTGGATAGAAGTCGAAACGTCTTCTGCAACAAATAAAGTCCAGTTGATCTTGTATTGAACGCCGTTTTTGATTTTATCATGTCCTGGATGACTGAGAATCTTCACCAGCATATTCTTCTGAGATACTTCACCGAACCGTGTTGTGCAAGTTCTTCTGAGATACTTCACCGAACCGTGTTGTGCAAGTTCTTCTGAGATACTTCACAGAACCGTGTTGTGCAAGTTCTTCTGAGATACTTCACCGAACCGTGTTGTGCAAGTTCTTCTGAGATACTTCACAGAACCGTGTTGTGCAAGTTCTTCTGAGATACTTCACCGAACTGTGTTGTGCAAGTTCTTCTGAGATACTTCACCGAACCATGTTGTGCAAGTTCTTCTGAGATACTTCACCGAACCATGTTGTGCAAGTTCTTCTGAGATACTTCACAGAACTGTGTTGTGCAAGTTCTTCTGAGATACTTCACCGAACTGTGTTGTGCAAGTTCTTCTGAGATACTTCACCGAACCATGTTGTGCAAGTTCTTCTGAGATACTTCACCGAACCGTGTTGTGCAAGTTCTTCTGAGATACTTCACAGAACTGTGTTGTGCAAGTTCTTCTGAGATACTTCACAGAACCTCATACAGAATCTGTCAGATCAGATTCTCATGCTTCAGAGGAACTCTGCGGCTCGGTGACCCAACTCTGAGTTGAACTCTCGTTTTCTCTTTCACTTCTCCTTCATCCTGCAGGCCGAGCTGGACCGGCAGCTTCTCTTAAAGGAGAACAACCTGAAGCCACAGAGCCACAGAAAATAAAATCTGCTGTCAGGGTCGTCAGACAGTCAGACAGGAAGTTGGTGTTTATAATGCACGTTCTCTTCTGTAAACAAATAAATAAATAGAACCGACGTTTGCATTTACAGTAAATATCACGTGAACTGAAGCTTCGCTTTGTTTTATTTCTTTTTGTCTGGGGTTGTTTTTATCGCCCGCCACCTTAAAAAGACAGGAAATGATGTAACTGCTTGTGTCTGTTAGTAAAATATCTAACCCACCTGCGAGTGAATTTTAATAAAACTCTCTGAAAGTAATCTCTGGAGGTACGTCTCACTAATTAATTTGAAACGTTGATAAATTAAAACAACTTCGAGCACAACGCAGCAGAACCCGGTCAGTTTCAGCAGTGGTGTGGTAGTAGCTGAGGGTCATTCCCAAAACAGGCTCTGAGAGCTATGAGCTCAGAGAGGACCAGGCAAAACTGCACATCAGCTGCGTTTCAATCCTCACTTCAAACTAGGGGTGCGAATCTTTCTGTGTCTGGAGAATCGAATCGATTCCGATTTTTGGTGTCACGACTCGATTCAAAATCGATTTTTCGATTCTGAAACTATTTTTGATTCAGAAACGATTTTTCTATTAAAATGGTCATGAATTTAGTTTCAGTTTTGTAACTGACAAGCTGAAAAGAATAAACAACAATGTAAACAAATACAACATTTATTTAAAACAATAATTTTAGGTTCTGTTTTATTAGAACTATTTACGTTTTTTTTTTATCCAGTAAAACGTTTTATTAGAATTATTTACAATAATTTTAGGTTAGGTTCAAATAATTTTTTGCATCATTTGATATTCATACCAAAAATAGGAACAAATTACACAGGAATGCATTAAATTCTGTAACTTAAATTACCAGTATTAGGTTAGTTGCCTGGACTTCTCTAAAACAATAAAAGAAAAAGAAAAATCTAGGAACAAATAATTCATCCATCCATCATCTTTACCCACTTCTTCCTTTAAGAGTCATGGGGGTCACTGATGTCCATGTCCAGCCATCACTGTGTGAGAGGCGGGGGACACCTGGACAGGTCTCCAGTCCATCATAGACAAATAATTCAATATATATATATACTGTATATATAAAAAGTAAACAGACTTCAGCCTACCATAGTGCATTAACCTTTAACTCAAAATAAAATACAGACTTCAGCTTTTCATTTTTTACATATTGATTCATATTTAGAAAAAAAAAGATTTGGGGGCTTTTAGAATCGATTCTGAATCGCCAGGACTAAGAATCTAGATTCTTTAAAAAATCAATCTTTTTTTAAAAAGAGGTTTGAAGTATACTTCAAACCTCTTTTTATTCAACTCATTGATGTTTTTTTATTCCTTGTTTTTAATGTTTATTGTTTTTCTGGTTCGCCTGCGGCTCCTTGTTCCCTTAACGAGGGCTTTATAAATAAAATGATGATCATTATTATTATTATTATTAACGAGGGCTTTATAAATAAAATGATGATTATTATTATTATTATTATTAACGAGGGCTTTATAAATAAAATGATTATTATTATTATTATTATTATTATTATTAACGAGGGCTTTATAAATAAAATGATGATGATTATTATTATTATTATTATTATTAACGAGGGCTTTATAAATAAAATTATGATTATTATTATTATTATTAACGAGGGCTTTATAAATAACCCCAGATTCAAGTTTTACATGAAGACAGAGTGACAGAAGTGAATGTTTCTTCTTCTGTACTCGATCCAGGTAAAGTCCCAGCTGACTGGTCTGGACCTGGGGCCTCATGTACAAAGACTTGCGTGGATTTCCTACTGAAAAGTGACGTACGGTCAAATCCAGAAAAGTGTGTACGCACAAAAAAATCCAGATGTATCAAACTGTGCGTACACCGGAATCCACGCACATTCCTTTTGTACATCACAACCAACGTGGAACTGAGCGCACGTGAGACACCTCCCCTGACACGCCTTCATTTACATATGTTAAACAGATGCAAATTACTTCCTGCATGTGTGAAGGACATGTTTGTTTGATCCCTGCGCGATCAGAAATGATTTCTAGATTCAGGAAAATAATGAATTTAATATAATATGAGTGAGGAAAAAAATCCTAAGTAAGAATAGTAATAAAATGTGTTCATCACGCAAAGAACGAGTGATTGTGTGTCGGTATTTGTGTGTGCGCGCACCCTGCTTTGGTGCGCAACGGCTCATCCATTCATTCTGAGTGAAAATATTAACTTTGCGCACGAGTTTATTACCATAATTACTGTAAACACAGAGGAACTTAGATGTTTGGTTGAACATAGATCTTTGTTTATTTAATAGATGATATGAAGAAACGGGTCTGTGCGTCTCAGTGGAGAGTTTTCATGACATGACGTGATGTTGGAGTCTCCAAACGCTGCGCGCGCCACAGCCTTGTGCGCAATCTGTTTGTCTGTGAAGCTGTTACTCTCCAACAAGTTATATATGGTGTACTTTCACGTGTCATTTTGGAGAAATCTACAATAAACGCAGATTATGAATCACCTCCAGCTGCCGTGTGAGGGTGCGCGCGCGCTCCAAAGCGCGACCACTCAGCCTTTGGAATCATATAGATGAGACCATTCTATTGGACATGATCCGGCTTTGTGTGGACTGGAATGGCACAGTCCCGATCGACCTGCCAGCTCCCTCTGGAAAGCTCGGGAACAGTTTGGTCGCTGCTTCTGCACGCGTTGTGCACGGTTCCTGCGTTGTGCTCCAGAGCGCAGTGCCAAAATGAAAAAGGATTATCCCTGAAAACGGCTGATAAGCCATATCATAGATCAGAAAATTATATCTGTTTATAAATAAATGCTCTGCGTGTTACACTATCTCCAGTAAGGCTGAATCCGTTCCTGTTAAATGTATTTGTTGCACAACTTTGCGCGTCCTTTATTTGCGTCCATGTGGATGTAATAATTGTTATCATGTGTGTTTGGTGGGAATATTAATCATTTTCACATCATGAACAGTTAATAATAATAATAATAATAATAATAATAATAATGAATTCAATTTATAACGCACTTTTCATTAATGAAAATCTCAAAGTGCTACAAGGTGCAACATAATTGAATGTCAATAAAACAAATAATAAAACAATTACAATCAACAACAGTATCAGCTAAGATCAAAAGTAGAATCATGAGGAGTATAGTATGCTCGGTTGAAAAGAAAGGTCTTCAAGCCGCTCTTAAAGTCAACCACAGACTGTGGGGCTTCAGTTTTTCAGGATCACCTGTAAGTGTCGCCAAAGGAACAAGAACCACAGAAACGTGCGTACGTGTGCTCGGGAGCTGGCGTGGAAATGTACTTGGATGCGCACATATTCACGTTCAGTTCAGTTTTGATACATACGGGGTTTTGCGTGGATAGTGACGTACGCAAGGTTTTTGTGCGCACGCACGGTTGATACATGAGGCCCCAGCACCTTAAACCTGATCCTGGATCTGAGCCGGGCCTCGTTCCAGCCGGCCTGCATGCAGCCACAGGTCCTCCAGGATTATCAGCAGCGCCTTCATCAAACGTTTGGCTGTTTGTTTGTTTCAGCTTGGCGTCGTGAGGCGTTCACACATTTGTTTCTTCATTCCTTTTTGTACAAACCAGCTCGTCTCCACACTTTGACACTTTTTTTATCCAGTAAAACGTCAAAACATTTGCATCGATCCAGACCTCAAGTGACACTCAGTGCTTGTAACATTTGTAAATGATTTGGCGGTCGCAGTAGCTCAGCGGTCAGTGCTGCCGTCTCATAGCGCTGAGGCTGATGTGCAACGTGTTGAGGATGCAGTGGTCTCGTAATCCTAAAGCTGTGGGTTCAAGCCCAGGTTTTGTCAGGAAGGGCAGGAGAGGAGCATTCAAAGGAACAACATCAGCAACATGTTCATCAGCTGAAGAGCTAAAAGCTAAAATGACCAAAAAAGATAGATAAAATGATCGAATTACAAGCTAAAATGATCAAATTGATAGCTAAAATGATTAAAACACTAGCTAAAATTATCAAAACACTAGCTAAAATGATTAGTTAGCTAAAGTGATAAAACAATAGCTAAAATGATCAAAGCACTAACTAAAATTATCCAAACACTAGCTAAAATGATCAAAACTCTTGCTGAAATTATCAAAACACTATCTAAAATGATCAAAACTCTAGCTGAAATTATCAAAACACTAGCTAAAATTATCAAAGCACTAGCTACAATGATCAAAAAACTAGCTAAAATGATTAGTTAGTTAAAGGGATAAAACAATAGCTAAAATTATCAAAGCACTAATCAAAACACTAGCTATAATTATAAAAACACTAGCTAAAATGATTAGTTAGCTAAAGTGATCAAACAATAGCTAAAATTATCAAAGCACTAACTAAAATTATCAAAACACTAGCTAAAATGATCAAATTGATAGCTAAAATGATCAAAGCACTAGCTAAAATTATCAAAACACTAGCTAAAATGATTAGTTAGCTAAAGTGATAAAACAACAGCTAAAATTATCAAAGCACTAACTAAAATTATCAAAACACTGGCTAAAATGATCAAAAACACTAGCTAAAATGATCAAAACACTAGCTAAAATGATTAGTTGGCTTAAGTGATAAAACAATAGCTAAAATTATCAAAGCACTAACTGAAATTATCAAAACTCTAGCTTAAATTATCAAAACACTAGCTAAAATGATCAAAGCACTAGCTAAAATTATCAAAACACTAGCTAAAATGATCACAACTCAAGCTAAAATGATCAAAACACTGCTAAACTTATCAATTGGCTAAAGTGATAAAAACACTAGCTAAAATGATCAAAATGCTAGCTGAAATTATCAAAGCACTAGCTAAATGTTAGTTAAATGAAATGGACCAGTTTTGAATTGAAACAGATTAACTTGAAGCCCTGGACACACCATGAGATGAATCGATGGGGATGTTGCAGCAGAAGCTCAAGGATACTTTTATTTACGGAAAGCATTTAGTTGGTGTTTCATTGTAATCCGTGTTTACATGATTCAAAGCTTCTCAAATACAGAAAAGAAATGCTGCAGAAGAAAACCCACACAGTTGCGTCACCAGCGCTGCAGACAGTTCTGCAGAACGTGGAGGGAATTCTCTGGAAGTTCTCTGGAAGGGCGGTGGCGGTGCCAGAAGGTTTCAGACACAAACTGTTTTCTGAAGCTCAACACTGAACGGCTTAAATAATTCTGGGTTTACACCTGAGGCTGCATCTTAGCATCTTAAGTTAGTATTTACACCATCATCAGCCCTGAGGCATTTGGACTTGAATAAGATTTTACTGATGAACTTCAGCAGTTTAAAGGAAAACAAGACTTCTCTGGAGGTTGGAAACTTTTCCAATAAAGTTTCATGCCATGAAGTTGTCGTCCTACAATTTTCATGTGATAACAAATGATTTAATCCCAACAGAGGTAAATATTTGAAGAAAAAAAAAAACATTTAATAGATTTATATATTATTCTTTTCCTCACAACCCTGTATGATTCTGGTCAAACGTGGGCAGGTAACCATGAAACTCCCATGTTTTGCTGCGGGGGAAGTACTGAAAATTACAGCTTTTTAAAGTGCACTGAAAGGTCACGCTCTGAGATGACGACGGGAAATCATTGAAAATGCAAGAAACAAAAGTTCAGTTTAAAGCAAAGCCCTTTATTCTTTGTTAAACTAATACAAAAAGTCAGACTTTGAGACAAAACGTGCAGCTCAGTCGGTGACACTACCTTTAGCTACTGTTCCGGGTTTGTGGTTACCATGGTGACCACACAACAGCTTTACATTTGTTTTCATCTTGTTTGTGGTTACACGTCCATTTACAGCTCATACAAACACATCTGGGCTGTTTTTTTTAGCTTGTATCATAAACTGCAGCTGCAGTGAAACTCTGCAGAATCTGTTCTCGTGAACATCATGATTGTTCTGGGGTCGGTCCACGGGAACTGTTCCTGTAAGGTCTGAGCTCCTGCAGCCTAAGCACGTTGAAAGGTAACAGAGTTCATTTGGTCTGGAGCAGAAAGAAGTTTAAAAACACTAAAGTCCAACGTGGAACAAACGTCGACTGTACAATTGTAATAAAAACCATATGAGCTACACCCAGAGCAATAATGTCACAAAGGCCTCTTCAACCAAAGGTTTTATCAGATGTTACTCAGCTGCAAATGTGGGAGAAGATTTCAACTCGTCTGGGTTAAAGAAAACAAAAGAGACTTAAAGTTGATCTGTCTGTTAATTATTCATGAGAGCTGCTGATAAAAATCATGAGAACTACAGAAATGACTGCTGGCTGCTGAACAACTCACTGAAACTCAGATGATGAAGCTAAAAAAGGCAATAAACTAGCTAAAAGCTAAATGCTGCAAACGGCTACATAAAATGTAAATGACGCAAGCTACAAAGTAAAAGTAGAAAAATTGCAACTAAATGTAAGAAAATGCCAACTAAAAGCTAAAAGTTTCAAAATGGTGACTAGAAGCTAAATGAGCACAATGGCTGGGGCCCAGACCTAACAAGCTAAAAGTGGCAAAAGCCTAGCTAAAAATTACAAAATGCTAGTTAAATATAAATGAACAGCTAAAAGATACAAGTAAAAAGGCTAGTTAAATGCAAAAAGTAGCAAACATATAGCTAAAAACTCATGGTTGCAAAACATTGACTAATAGCTAAATGTAGCAAAATGCTAGAAAAAGGGCTTAAAGCTGCACTATGTAACTTTGTAGTGCAGTCTGTAACTTTTCTAACAATATATTTTTAACATATTTCTTCACTCTGTCACTATCTACTGACAGACTGATGTTAGACAAAGTAATCTCTGAAAAAAACTATAGTCCCCTTGCTTCTCTATCAGCATTTATAAAAACACTAAAAACACAGAGTGACCCGTCCTTAACCAGCCAATAAAAACAGAGCTTGAATTTGAATTTCAGCAGAGCCTCCCCCTCAGAGCCATATATGGCTCTGAGGGGGAGGGATCAGAATGCTTTGCCTGTTGAAAAATTTTCTAAGTTCTGCACTCTACAGAAAGTTACACATAGCACCTTTAACAGCTAAATAAAAGTCAAAAGTAGCAAAATGCTAGTTAAATGTAGCAAAACAAATGAAAACTATAAGTAGAAAAAAGCTACTTAAATGCTAAAGTAGCAAAATTGACAACTAAAAGCCAAAGATTTCAAAATGGTAACTAGAAGCTAAATGTAGCTAAATGCTAAGCAAATGGCTTAGCCATACTTAATGACTAGCTAAATGTTAAAAAAGTAGCAAAAGCCTAGCTCAAAACTAAAAGTCACAACATTCTAGTAGCTAAACAGATAAAAAAGGCTAGTTAAATGCTAAAAGTAGCAACAATGGTAGATAAAAGCTAAAGTGTTAAAAGCTTAAAGCTAAAAGTATCAGACTCACTGTTAAAAGCTAAACGTAGCCACATGATGGCTAGAAGTTAAAATTAGTAAATATTGGCAAAAGGCTAAAAGTAGCAAAATGGTAGGAGTGAAAAACAGCCAAAGCAGATTTTAAAGAGAAGATTGTTTGTGAAGGATCTGAAGAGCTCTCATTCTGTAAATAATAAGTTAAATATTTATTCATGTACAGTAGTTGAATACTTTAATAACTTCACTGCACCCGTCTCCTGATTGCACAGGAAGTTTCCGTCCCAGATTGTGACTCTGCTGTTTCATCAGCCGTTGCTGGATTACATCAGTTTAACCCTCTAACGGTGACCCACCCTTCCCACAAGCCCTCACCCAATCACAGCGTCCGAGTGGAAACAGCTGCTGGTCGTCACTGAGGCTTATTGACTTTAGGATGCATGAAACAACAGAACTGAAAAAGGAAAACAGAAGCTGCAGATGTTCCAGGAATCTTCAGACCTGCAGCGACCTCTGACCCCAGACTGACCCACGATGAAGCGTTGCGCATCCTCCGCAGGGCGTGTGTTGAAACCTCAACTTCCTACTTCTGTTTTCACCTCAGTGAATCCATTTCTGTGAAGAATTTGTCAAATGGGGAATTGACAGAAAGAAGCGTCACCGTGGTGTAACATGCCTGTCATCATGTTCACAGTCACGTGAGAGGAGTGCGTTCAAAAAGAGGCTGAAGTAAAGACGGGCAGAGGGTCAGTCGAGGAAACAGTGCAACGATTTCAGAAAAACTGTTTCTGAACAGAAGGAAAACTTTGAATCTCCATTGTCTCCGGTTCAAAACCAGATCTGAAGAATCTGCAGAAATCTCTGAGCTCAACGAAGGAAAGTCAGTTTGATGGTCGTGATCTTCAGACCCTCAGGGGTCACTGCATTAAAACAAGGTCTGGTTCTGTTCTGGACCTGGCTGCAGTCAGATTCATATAATTCACAGAGGACCAGACTTAGCTTTTTTAGCTTTTTCTACCTGGATTATTGAGCATGCATCAGGGTCTTGGTTAGGTTTAGGGTCTTGGTTAGGTTCAGGGTCTTGGTTAGGTTCAGGGTCTTGGTTAGGTTCAGGGTCTTGGTTAGGTTTAGGGTCTTGGTTAGGTTTAGGGTCTTGGTTAGGTTTAGGGTCTTGGTTAGGTTTAGGGTCTTGGTTAGGTTTAGGGTCTTGGTTAGGTTTAGGGTCTTGGTTAGGTTTAGGGTCTTGGTTAGGTTTAGGGTCTTGGTTAGGTTTAGGGTCTTGGTTAGGTTTAGGGTCTTGGTTAGGTTTAGGGTCTTGGTTAGGTTTAGGGTCTTGGTTAGGTTTAGGGTCTTGGTTAGGTTTAGGGTCTTGGTTAGGTTTAGGGTCTTGGTTAGGTTTAGGGTCTTGGTTAGGTTTAGGGTCTTGGTTAGGTTTAGGGTCTTGGTTAGGTTTAGGGTCTTGGTTAGGTTTAGGGTCTTGGTTAGGTTTAGGGTCTTGGTTAGGTTTAGGGTCTTGGTTAGGTTTAGGGTCTTGGTTAGGTTTAGGGTCTTGGTTAGGTTTAGGGTCTTGGTTAGGTTTAGGGTCTTGGTTAGGTTTAGGGTCTTGGTTAGGTTTAGGGTCTTGGTTAGGTTTAGGGTCTTGGTTAGGTTTAGGGTCTTGGTTAGGTTTAGGGTCTTGGTTAGGTTTAGGGTCTTGGTCATGTTTAGGGTCTTGGTCATGTTTAGGGTCTTGGTTAGGTTTAGGGTCTTGGTTAGGTTCAGGGTCTTGGTTAGGTTTAGGGTCTCATGTTTAGGGTCTTGGTTAGGTTTAGGGTCTTGGTTAGGTTTAGGGTCTTGGTTATGTTAGGGTTGGTCTTCTGGGTCAGGTTTAGGAAAACGGTTACATAAGCTGAAAAAACAAAAAACACAACACTTCCGGGTTTACGGAAACACGCTGCCTATACTCACAGCGATAATAACGCTTATAACGTCATTTTAAACATGCTAGGAGGTAGATTGGACAGGTTCGCTGCTATATATGGAGATGATAACAGATGATAACGCCCATTGTATGGACTGACAACATCTGGACCTGCTGAAATACAGGCTTTCTAGCTAAAAAGCTAAAGGGAGCACGTTGCCTCTTCCCTCATGCTGAATGCCCCCCACCCCCACTCAAAACAAGCTGCACTCAGACACATGACCGTCCCCCCGTCAACAAAACTCATGGATGAGATGAGCACATGGCAAGTTAACTAGGGGAAACACTGAAAACCCATTCTCCATTTCAAGCAGAGACAGGCCTTCCTCCTCCTCCTCCTCCTCTGTGTTTGTGTTGTGGTGAACTGGGCGGTTCAGCTGCAAGACAATTATGCAACTACATGTACTGTAACCTGTTGGAGGCTTTCTGTGTCGGGTTGAATCCAAAACGTTTGTCCCTGGTGGAGTTTCAGGGCAGTCCTGTGGGAAATGTTCTCCTGGTTCACCAGCAGTTTGTCTCCAGGTCCATCAAACATTAATCCAAACTTCCAGTGAAGTGGAGCTTCTGATCTTCTTGTGCCTTTTTTTACAATAAATGATTAGAGGAGCAGAAAGGCCCATTGTGGTCGAGTCTGTTTGTTCTGAACGTCTCCGTCATCAGATAACAGATAATTGTGGCGCTGCAGACAGGCGAGGCCGATAAGTCCACGACATGTTCAGACGTGTTCACGTGTTGTAAAACCTCCTGCTCCTGGAAGAAACACCACGACGTGTTGGTTCAACAGCATTTCATCTTTAAGTTGTTCTTTCTTTGCATCTTCTTGCATCATAGTCTGTAAATGCTGTAAATCCCTGTTTCAACTGATTTATTGCATTTATTTGAAGAATATTTAAAGTAAAAAAAAAATAAGATTACGAATGTGAAAATCCACAGGATCATGAACGAAACGTGTTCATTTGATTTGATTTCATCCAATATAGGTTTTATTCGTTCGAGGCAGTCAAATTAGTTCATAACATTATTGGTAAGCCTGAGAGTTACCGGATCCAAGCAAACGGTTACCGGAACGCACCCTGTCAAAATAGGTTTGTGGAACAGATTGGAAAATGATGTGAAAAAAGCAAAGTCTATGTCTTTATTTAGGAAAATGATTAAGAAGAAATTCCTAAAAAGATATATATAAATGTTAAAATACTAAATGCAATATATATCGGCAAATTATTATGAGTTATTAATGTTGTTCATGAATAATCATTGTTTGAACTGATTGTTTGAATGGATTATTTGGTTTAAAGAAGGGGCAGATATATAAGAATTTTATTATTCTTCTGCTTCCTTTCATTTTAAATCTTGTTTTTTTTCCTCTATATACAGCAAACCCTCGACCTACGTCACCTGCGACCTACGGCAACTCAGACTTACGATTTTATCATATTTAATAAAAATATGATTAAAAAAAAAAAAAAAATTATTATTATTATTTTTTTTTTGTGTTTAAATGTTATTAATTTCATGTGTATAGCACTTTGTTGCGGCTGTGGTTGTTTTAAATGGCTTTATAAATAAAGTATAATTATTAATATTTCGTTTTTAATTACAATCTGATCGTATTTACGCAACTTCCGGTCGTTTCCGGTCGTTTCCGGTCGTTTCCGGTCGTCATGTTACAACCTAACCAGAGGCTACTGAGGACCGTGTGTCCGTTCAGGGTTGCCTCATACGGATAAATTTGCTGGAAACACTCGGTCAACTCTGTGGACGTCTCAGGCCCGGAGGAGCAGCCGCGGATCGCCCCGTGATCGCTTCAACAACGCCGCCCGACATGCTAACGACAGCAGCTAACAGAGCAGCTAACACAGGCGAAGACACCGAGCCGACATGCCGCGGAGGAGCCATCTGCGGCCGCGAGCTCGCCGCAAATGTCCGCCTGGCAGTCGGGGGACACCGAGCTAACGCGGAGATACAAAGCCGACAGCCTTTTTGAATGAACTGACATGCTAACCAGTGCTGCTACTGGCGCGGCCTAACCGTAGCTAACGCCGAGCAGCTGTTTTGGAGGGAGGAACATCGCGGAGAAACGGCTTTCAGTAAGTTTTTTTTTCTTTCTGGCTCCAAATGTATGAAGTTAAGAAGCTAACAGTCATTCTTTTAAACAGTTTTGACCACGTGTGTGCGTGTGGAGCGTAAGGAAGCTGTGGGAGCTCTCACCCGAGCTGATGCTATAAGACGAAGGCAGGCTTTGACCAGCTCAAAGTAAGACATTATATTTTTTTATTATTTGTACAGTACTGTATTCATTTACTGTACAGTTCTGTGCATGTTCATGGCCTAGTATGTCTCCTTTTTCAGTCTCATGCCATTAAATATGTGTGCGGCGCTCCGTTAGCGGTATAGCCGCGACCTATGTCAGAAACGCGGACCTACGACAGGCAGGTGTTTTTGGTCCGCGAGGTACGACAACATCGACCTAAGTCACACACGTAGGTCCCTATCCCTGACGTAACTAGAGGGCTACCTGTAATTTGAAATTTACTTTTTTGTGGTTTATATTTAAAATGAATAAAAAAAATTAAAAAAAAGAGTTCCCGGATTTTGTTCCGGCAGAATCTGGTTCAAATTGAGCCCCTGCCTGCAACTCATAAAAGAAATGAGAACCTCATGGGATTCTCTAGTTTGTGAGTTTGAGATTTATTAGTTTGATTTGCCATTAACAGGCAGTAAAACACAATCAGAGCCATTTCAGTACCAATACATAATTTAATGTAAAAAAAGTATAAAAACAAAAAGATGACAGTGTGGGAGGACCACCGTGGTCGTTTCAGTGCAGTTGTACCCGACATCCTACACATCATTCATTCAGGTGCGGTGCTCCGACAGAGCAGCTACAGACGTCAACAACTTCAGGTCAGACATTCAGGCACAATAAATTACAGTTCAGCTCCGTGGCCGTGGAGCGACGACTGGCATCAGGACGGCCACAGACACAACACGAGCACACCGGGTGTCACCAGTCCTCATCCTGATGGACCCCGCGGAGCTCAAAACAACTTCAATCACTTTTCCCTTTTAGAAATTAGTTTATTCAAGGATTAAACCTTGAAAAATCAACAAACTCAGTTATTGATCTGTCCCAGTTTCTTCATCTCCTTTGACCAGAACCTCAAAGGTCAGAAACCACGAACCCCGTGAGAAGACGTGTCGCACGAACTTTGAACCGAGTTCTGCTTTCGCTGCCTCACAAGCTCAATATGCTCAATACGTTCTTCGAAAGAGGAGATTGTGTTTAATCTGTCACGACAGAAAAACGCTCTAAATGTGTTTAATGCAGAGAGAGCGCTGCATCCGAGACGTAACACTTTTGTAAATTAACACTCAGTTCAACTTTACAGAGGCTGTAAATGTAAAACGTTAAGCAAATACAGGTGGTCCCCGACTTACGAGCGAGTTCCGTTACTACGACTATCTCGTAAGACGAAATCTCGTACGTCGGAACACGAAACACGTGTCGCTCGTAAGTCCGGATTTTCGGTCGTAAGTCGGAACATTTATGCTAGCGCTACTACGAACACTCGTTTTTCAACACAAACGCACATACTGGTTCATAAACATGCACAGAACTTTGTTTACACACGGTTAGCTAACACACTTTCATCTAAAAACACGTACCAGTGCTGTATTTTCTGTTCTTTACAACTTTACTGTTCGTTCGTGAGCTCGTAAGTCCGGAACCTCGTATGTCGATGCGCTCGTAAGTCGGGGACCACCTGTAATACAATTCTAGATAATTCTGCTGGTTGATAGTCGTCTGCATACATGAATATTGTTTACGGGAGGCAGAAATATGATCCCGCCTGTACAAACCTCTGCTTGGATCAGTAGCAGCAAACACCCCGAGGATAAAAACCCAAAATCTACAGCCTGCGTAGTTCCTGAGCGGTTAGCAGCAGCGGGATTGGTTCTACACGTGGAGACGGTCGTCACGGCAACATCCCATCATGACTCAAGTCTTTAATAAATATAAATAATTTCCAGACACTAACACAAACATTTGAACAGTGAACGCAGCTCAAACTCATTCGTCACACGCTCCAGCGGGTTCGGATGTTGTCAGTCCATACAATGGGCGTTATCAACTGTTATCATCCCCATATGTAGCGGCGAATAGGTCACAATCTACCTACTAGCATGTTTAAAAGAACGTTATCAGCGCTGTTATCGCTGTGAGTAGGCAGCGTGTTTCCGTAAACACGGAAGTGTAGTGTTTTTGTTTTTTTTCAGCTTATGTAACCGTTTTCCTCAACCTAACCTTAAAACTGACCCAGAGGACCAACCCTAAACCTAACGCTAGAGGCTTTACTCTAAACTTTAACACGTAGCTGAAGACGGAGCCTGCTGTCATCACTTGTAACGGTGACACGTACCTTTAAACCTCCTAGGAGGTACAGTAGTGGCATTCTGACCGCCACGTATGGGGATGATAATAACTGATAAGGGCCATTTTATGGTTGATAACATCCAAAGCAGGTGTGCACGTTCACACACAACCTACGTCTAAGAAGAAACACTTTGTTGCATTTCATCAGACGGTACGTGACTCCAAACCCCAGCGGACGGTAAAATAAAGTTCTGTGTGACAAGAAAGTTCATGCTCAATAATCCAGGTATCAAATCCGATCATTCTCAATCAGATCATCTGGACAGCCTGTGTGGTTTCGGTGCTTCGGCGCCGGTTCTTGGCGCAGACTGACGGTGTCACGTCGAACGCACAAGACGAGTGCAGTTCCAGGACGACACTTTGTGCCAAAGTCTTAGCAGCTTTGTGGACGTAGACGAAGTCCGAGTCCCGCGGGGCGTCTCCGCGGGGAACGGGACACGTGTCGGCTCCGTCGGGCCGCCGGCGGACAAAGTGACGTTAAAGTTTGATCATCATAGCCGACTGGGACAGTGAAGGTCGTCGAGGGTGAGAAGTCCTCCGTCCAGCGGTGCGACTGTGGAGGTGAGGGTGTGGAGCTGGAAGGAGCTCTCTTTGATGTGCTGGACGAAGAGTCGGCGCTCGTCCTCGGGCGTTTGGCCGTTCTGGGCGCGCACGATGCAGGTGGGCCGGTGCAGGTTCAGCATGTACACCAGCTGCTGCTTCTGCTGCTTCAGCTCCTCGATCTGAGCCTTCAGCTCCGCGTTGACGCTCTCCAGCTTCTCGGACTCCTGCGGACGAGACAAGACGGCAGGTCAAAGGTCAGCGCTGCAAGGCGTTTTGCTGCTAAAACTGTCGTGTTCTGATGAATGCTCAATAACCCAGATTTTTTTTTAAAATCTAACAAAATTAAGTCAGGTCGTCTGGACGGACTCTGTGAAAATAACCTGTCAATCATCAAACAGGGGCGGAGCCTCTGTGTCCAACTGTCCCCCTCTTACAATGCTGTTATTGCTAGTATCACTCAGCCCTCTGTGAATAGCAAACAACCATCAGGGCGCTAACGATCTGATGGTCCTTGATCATGTGAACAGCTGGTTCTGGATGTCAACAACAATTGCTTTGTGTTTGCTGTATAATAGAATTACAGGTAATCCCCGACTTACGAGCGAGTTCCTTTACTACGACCATCTCGTAAGACGAAATCTCGTACGTCGGAACACGAAACACGTGTCGCTCGTAAGTCCGGATTTTCGGTCGTAAGTCGGAAAATTTATGCTAGCGCTACTACGAACACTCGTTTTTCATCACAAATGTTCATAAACATGCTCAGAAACTTGTTTCCAAACGGTTAGCTAACACACTTTCATCTAAAAACACATAAAAGTGCTGTATTTTCTGTATGTTCTTTACAAATTTACTGTTCGTTAGTCAGCTCGTAAGTCCGGAACCTCGTATGTCGATGCGCTCGTAAGTCGGGGATTACTTGTATTGTGCCGCATTTAATTTATTGTGTTGGTGTTTGGGGTACAGCTTGTAAAACCACGTCTATTGTTATTTTACAAAAAAGAGCTATAAGAGTTATCTCAGGAAAATATTACTGTCATCCTTCAAGTATTTTGTTTTATCAACTGAAATTACTTAAGTTTTATGATTTGGTGGATTATAATATACTATTACTTATGTACAAGGCTCAGAATCATGTACTACCACCACACATTCAAGCGTACAGTATTTTATAAAAATGAACAGTCGTTATAATTTAAAGGGAATGGATATTTTTGTAAAACCAAAGCACTGTATAGAACAAGTTTAAGGGGTAGGTCTACTTCAACGCAGGGAATGTGTTTATGGAATAGTTTGGATAATGATATTAAAAAAAGAGAAATCATTGTTTATATTTAAGAAAAAGAGCAAGAATATTTTGTTGATAAGATATATATAAAAGTTAGTTAATATTCAATGAACTACTGTATAATGAATAATTGTGACAATTTATGTGTTTTTGTTGTATTATTTATGATTATTGCTTGAATTGATTTTGTTAAGAAGGGGCAGAAATGATGAGATTTCATTCTTCTTCTGCTGCCTTTCATTTTAAAGGTATTTTATGTATTTGTTTCTGAAACTGTATTTGTTTTTTAATTGAAATGAAAAGAATAAACATATAAACTAAATAAAAAATTAACTGGCTGATCCACATGAGAAGTTGCTGTTTATAAGGCTGAGTTTGTTGCAGCTCCTCAGACTGAAGAAGTCCTTTGGATAAAAGATGAAACATTTCAACAAAGAATCCGTCCAGACAACCCGACTCGACTTTGTTAGATAAAACTCTCAGTTTAGCTCAAACTTGGTGAGGTAGTAGCCGAGAGTCCCCTCCAGCTCAGAGCTCGAGGGCTAACAGATGGATCAGGGTTTTGTTTAAACTCTGATGAAAAAGGCTGCGAGCGATCTGAACTTTAAAAATGTGACGTTGTTTTTAAGATGTGTTGCTGGTTGATGAATTTACTGCACGACTGTTGAACGTGGTTCTGATCAAAGCTTTGACGGTTCACTCACCGTCTGCAGGGTCTCCGTCTTCTCCTTCTTCTTGTTGCGACACTTTGCAGCTGCGATTTTGTTTCTCTCCCTCCTCCTCTTTTTCCTCTCGTGCTCCTCCGGCGTCGCCTGCAAACCGACGAGGACGATCAGTTTGAAGCCAAAGCAAACTAAAAGGTTAAAGAGCGTATACGAGTCGGCGGCGGCGGCCCGCCTCACCTCTCTCCTGAGCCCGGCCCGGCCCGAGGGCCTCTCCCAGGCTCGGTCCGAGCTGGAGCTGGCCCCGTCGGAGCTGACGTCGGCGCCGAGCCCGTTGGACAGGCGCCTGCTCTGGATGGCGAGCCGCAGCTCCTCCTTCACGACGGGCGTGAAGTTGGCGAAGTCGTCCAGGGTGAGCGAGCCGGGCGGGGAGAGGCACGGCACCAGAGCCGAGCAGCTGATGTCGGCCAGAGACGGACCGGGGTGCTGCAGCATCATCCTGGACAAACAAAACACTTTATTACACTCTTACACAATACATTTTTTTTAATTAAATTTATTCATTTTACATTAAAACATAAAATTAAAGAAAAAACATTTCATAAATATGTGAAAGAAAGAATACATAAAATGAAAGGTGGCAGAAAGAAGAAGAATTCTTATTTTATCTGCCCCTTTTTCTCAAAAACAAAACAATTTCAATCAATTCAAACAATAATCTTCCAGAAATAACAGATGAAAAGAGTAATTTTCACAATCAACGATAACTAGTACCTGTACATTAGAAACTTAACTAAAGCTTTAGTATTTTGCTAACAGTTTGGATTTGATTTTTTTTCTTCAATTTAATCACAGAGTTAATATCTTTGGCATCATTTACATAAATGTAGGGCAACAGAAGAATTCAACACTAATACAGGTAGTCCTCGTCTTACGACGTTTCGGGGTTACGTCACGCATCTCATAAAAAATTTAATTAAATTTGAAAAATCTTATTTTATGTGTTTAAATGTTCTTGATTTCATGTGTACAGCACTTTGTTGCAGCTGTGGTTGTTTTAAATGGCTTTATAAATAAAGTATTATTATTATTATTATTATTATTTTATTATTTTGAAGCCGATTTACGCAGTTTCCGGCAGTTTTCGGTTAGCTCCGGCTTCGACAGCCAGCTTTGGACGGACCGTGTGTCCGATCAGAGGTTGCTGCGCTCGGATACATGAGCTGGAAACGCTCGGTGAACTCTGTGGACGTCTCAGGCGGAGGAACGGCTTTGCGGCCTCGGATGCTGCTGGGACACCGAGCTAACATGCTAACACGCGGAGAAACGGCTTCACCAGCTCCCAGTAAGTTATTAACTCTTTTTTTCCTTCATTATGGCTCCAAATGTATGGAGCTAACATGCTAACAGGCCTTACTGTAAACAGTTTGGACCGCGCGAACTACAGGCAGCCTCAGATGTTGGAGGGACACCGAGCTAACATGCTAACAGGCGGAGGAAGGCTTCACCAGCTCCCAGTAAGAATTTAACTCTTTTTTTCCTTCATTATGGCTCCAAATGTACTGTATGTGTTTTTTGATAATTATGTAGGGTACTGTGTTAGGATAGGCGAAGTGCTAGGTAACTGTACAGTACCGTACATGTACGTGTATAGGTGGCGGCCAGTGTGTATGTGTTTTCCGACTTACGACGATTTTCGACCTACGACGCGCCGTAGGAACGGAACTCCGTCGTAAGTCGAGGACTACCTGTATAAGTTATTAAATCACAAAGATGTTAAAATGTTCTGTAGGTCTCTGCACAGAGGACATTAGGACTTCAGGTGGACGTGAACAAACAAAACCTGAAGAACGTTCGTTTGAACGTCACGTTGTTACGCAAGAAGGAGGCGACCAAGAGACAAACAAACACGAGAAGAGCTGAAGTCACGCAAGTGTTTTTCTTTCACAACAAGAAGTAGTTCACTGGTCTGTTGTGGAAACACACGAGCCTGAAGAAGACTTCAGATTATCATTGTGTTGCCAAAGCAAACACGAGAAAAGTCATTTCACGGTGAAATAGTTTTCCATGACCTGTGAGGAGCAGCTAAGGTCACAGGTCATTCAAATCAGAGCCCCGGGATAAAAACATGTAGTGTCATGGTTCTGTTTCTATTCAGTCAGATTTTATAGACAACTGTGTTTTATTTTAATTAACCTGCAAAAAACTCTTTACTTTAAATTAGATTAAGTTTTAGACTAATTACATTGAAATGTGCTGTGTCATTAAACTTTTAGGTATTATTTATTTATTTATTCATTTTATAAAAATAAATACATAACAAACACATGTATCTCATTAAAATAGAAAATAAAATAGAAAACGTAAGGTGGCAGAAAGAAGAAAAAATCTTATTATATCTGCCCCTTTTCAAAACAATCAATTCAAACAATAATTATCTATAAGTAACAAAAAATGAATAACTCATCTCAATTCACCAATTCCAACACATTACACATTAAACGGGATGGGATTAACCTGTTTAAATAAAGGTTGAATGAATAAACCACTTCATACATATATTTCTTCAACAATTCACTTTTGATCATATTTTCTTGAACACAAACATTGAAATAGCTTTTTTCACACATATTAAATGTTAAATGACATTATGAAATGTCCTGTGGATCATTAAAGTTTTATCTTATCTCTTATAAAAGGTTACGGTTGGGAAAAAAAAGAACTTTATTTTCAGACTGCTTTTTTAGTTTAATGTAGTTTTTAAAATAAAAAAGTGCTTTACAGTATTTGTAAAGTAAAATCAATAAACTTCGATGAAGTTGAACTCTTTTCATTTTAGAGAACTTTCAGTTTTTACACGTGAAGACATAGTCAAACAGTTTAAAAAGTATAAAGGTTTACATTTTATATCTATATGATGACAGGGAATAAACTCCTGTAGTTAAATATAAAAGTTATGACAGCTTCAAACCAAACGTTCACAACTAAAACATCAAATCTCTTCATGACCCCCCTCCCCCAGAATCAGCCTCCCCCAGAATCAGCCTCCCCCCTCACCTGTATGAGCTCCGGGGTCCGTGTCCGTGTGTGAGCACGCGCACAGGTAGCTCCTCCAGCTGGTCTGATCACTTGTGTCCTCGCTGGTTGCATCACCTCTTCTTTATGGGACTCCAAAGGGGCGGGGTCTGTGACGTAGCAGAAGGAGCTTCCTCGCGCGAGAGGAGAATTAGGGAGGGGAGGGAGCAAAAGGATGACATCATTCTATTTATAGGGCAGTGCTTGTGTGATGATGCAACCCAGCAACCCTGAGTTCATCTGCCATAACAAGACAGTGTTCACTCCTCCTCCTCCTCCTCCGTCATTTCCTTTTAGTCCTCTCCTTCACTTTTGACTCATTTTACCTCCAAATTATAACCTCATCCTAATTTCAGCAGATTTTCTCATCTTTTCACCCTGAATTTGATGGTGTTAAATCTAAGGATTGGTATGATATGGACATGTTGGTTAAGACATAATGTCTTATGTCATTGAACCGTTCACGTACATATGTAATTTGTCTTTTTCAACTGGTATTTTTCCAGATAATATGAAGGTAGCAAAGGTTATCCCTATTTTCAAGAATGGTGATAAGTCTATATTCAATAATTATAGACCAATTTCCTTATTACCACAATTTTCTAAAATTCTTGAAAAATTATTTGTGATTAGATTAGAAAATTTCTTGATGACTATAACATTTTAACTAACAGCCAATATGGTTTTAGATCTAAAAATTCTACTTCTATGGCTCTTATGGAATTGACAGAACAAATTTCCACTGCTGTTGATCAAAAGCAACACTGTGTGGGTTTATTTGTTGATCTAAAGAAAGCTTTTGATACAGTTGATCACACTATTCTCCTCGAGAAGTTAAATAAATATGGTATTAGAGGACTGACCTTGAAATGGGTATCTAGCTATTTGGAGGACAGAAGTCAATTTGTACAGATAGACAATACCAGATCAAAACTCAACAGAATCACATGTGGAGTCCCTCAGGGTTCTATACTGGGACCTAAGCTTTTTATTTTGTATATAAATGATTTGGTAAAAGTGTCTGGTATTCTAAGGTGTGTTCTTTTTGCTGATGATACCACCTTCTTTTATTTTGGTTATGATTTGAAACAAATGTTTGAGTTGTTAAAACAGGAGATCTCAATATTACAAACTTGGTTTAGTTTAAATAAGTTATCATTAAATTTAGATAAGACTAACAATATGTTATTTAGCAAAAAGAATAGATAAATTTACTATCAAAATTTGATAGTGTTGAACTAAGTAGAATGGATGAGGTGAAGTTTTTGGGTGTAATTGTTGATGAGCGATTGTCGTGGAAACAGCATGTAAATTTTGTTAAAACTAGGCTAAATCTATTGCTGTGTTGTATAAACTAAAGGACTTGTTAAATGATAGGGCTCTTTATTTGCTATATAACTCAATTTTTGTTCCACATTTAATTTATTGTGTGGAGGTTTGGGGTAAAGCCTGTACAACTATAACAAATTCTATTTTTATTTTACAGAAAAGAGCAGTGAGACTTATTGTCATCCATTGAATGTATTATACAACTCAAATTATCGAAATTTTATGAATTGGTAGACTATAATATTTTGTTAGTAATGCATAAGGCTCATAAGAATGTGTTACCCACAAATGTTTTTTGTAAAGAGAGAAAGCTGTTACAGTTTAAGAGGAAATTAAATGTTTATTAAACCTAGATATAGGACTAGTTTAATGTGACGTTTTATTTCAAATAAGGGAGTGGAATTGTGGAATGTTTTGGAAAAGGGTGTTAAAGATGTAAACTCTGTGATGAAATTCAAAAAAATTATCAAGTCTAAACTGCTAACAAAATACTAAAGCTTTAAGTAAAGCATTCTAATATATTTGTTAATTATTGAGTGTGAAATGTTACTAAATTGAGCTGTTGTTTCTGGAAGATTATTGTTTGAATTGATTGTAAAAAAAAAAAAAATATTTTTTAAAGGGGCAGAAAAAATAATAAAATTTTCTTCTTTCTGCCACCTTTCATTTTATGTATTTTGATTCTTTTCACATACTTATGAAATTGGTTTTTTTCATGATCTTTTATGTTTTTTTATATGTAAAATGAATAAAAACTTTAAATACAATAAAAAAAAATACAGTTGTTTCATTAATTTATTGACGTTTGTTCTTCTTTTTTTTTTTCTCCAAACTTTTTGGCGCCTGCCACAGAAACACACAGAAAACTGTAAGTTCCTATAGCAGCAACTTTTATAAATTTACTTTTACTCTTCAGTGAACTTTAAGGCGGCCAAACTACACAAAACGTACAGCAGTTAGACACGTGACGTGTTTATGGGCATCTTGGAGTTGCCACGGTGACGTCATTTGTCATCCCTGGAGCTTCCTGATGTCTGGTTAGTTATTTGGGTAAACTGGTTAAAAATGGCTGCCATAGCTATTGGAGAACACAAAAATGGCTTTAACTCAGTCTTTTTAACGAAACTGAGCAAACACAGTTTGATATTATTTGGCGGACCTAAAAGTTTGATGAGACGTTCATTCAAAATGTATAGGGCTCAGAATAACGCATTACCTTTAAATATCCAAATAAATTTTGTTAAAAGACAAAGTTGTTATAATCTTAAGGGGACAGAGATATTTGTTTAACCAAAATTCAGAACTAGTTTGAAGGGACGTTCTACCTCAGTCCAGGGAATTAGATTATGGAATGGCTTGGAGAATGAAGTTAAAAATGTCAA
>JBBPBX010037871.1:14387-30698 GCA_038048925.1 Garcialebias charrua | reverse complement strand
CTTCCTTCCTTCCTTCCTTCCTTCCTTCCTTCCTTCCTTCCTTCCTTCCTTCCTTCCTTCCTTTCATACTTCCTTCCATACTTCCTTCCTTCCATATTTCCATACTTCCTTCCTTCCTTACTTGCTTCTCCCTTTTCAGGCCGTGGGGGTCACTGGGAGAGGCGGGGGACACCCTGGACAGATCTCCAGTCCATCACAGGGACACATGGAGACAAATGAGACAACCATTCACTCTCTCACTCGCACCTAGGGACAATTTAGAGTTGCCAATCAGCCTAACATGTATGTTTTTGGTCTGTGGGAGGTTGTTTTTTCCCCTTTGTTCCATCTCACCTTTCCAAAGCACACTCAGACATGACGACTACATCAGCCCAGACATTCCACTTTGACACTGACTTTTGTGTTTGTCTGAGCAGAAGCAGCTTGGACAGTCTCATTGTGATTTCATCCAGCCTCGCTGACACCACAGTCACTCCTGATGGCTGTCTGTGTTTTGACTTAGTAGTTACTAATCAAGGGACCACTCGACAGGTTTTGTTAACATTTGTGAACATTACAGGTTATTTTTGGGTCATGCTTTTGTTATAAAGGCTTCAAACTAACCTGGGCGAGTTATTGACTTGTAAGACTATTAAAGCACTACAGATGAAAACGTGTACATATTCCAGCAGTCGGGGTTTATCTCAGTCTCTAAGTTGTCACTCTTGCTAACATCATTTACCTGTATCAGGTTTATTTACACAAGTTTCATCTGGATATTCCTGATAAGAATGTTGGTGTAGTTTAGAAGAATTATAATTCCAAAGAAAGTTAAACACAGCTACTTGTCTATATTGGTTCTCTTCTGCACCTAAACATTATTTGGTAATGGATTTTTGAATAAATTAATGATACTGAGCATATATATATATACCGTGTGTATATGTATATATATATATAGTTTAATCATCTGAATAAATCCTGTAGACATTCTTAGAGTTGTCCTGCTTACCATCTCTGTCTCCACATGTACAAGCCTCTTGTTGCTAGTTGGTTTAGTACTGAGTGAATCTATCCAAGTCACATTATATATTTTTTCTTGTTAGCAGAGCCAGAGCTGTGTACAGACTTTTGGTACTGCTGCAAATGATCTCCATCATACACTTTGAAAGTTTTCCTATAAGTACACGTGAAGCAAGCCACTTGAAAAATGTTGGTCTTATTTGGTCATAATTTTGGAACATTTCCTTGTAATAAAATTTCAAATCAGCCATATATTTAACAATAAATGTTAACTTTGTCTTTTGTCATACAGTGTGTAGTGTTTAACAGCTGAGCAAATCATTGTTTTCCTCTTTTAAATTACATTTTACACAGCGTCCCAACTTTTTTGGCAACAAATTAGCCAAAAATGACAAACCGAGCAGCAAATTAAGAAGAGCCATTAGAATTTCCTCTTTATTTGTTAGCAAACATTAAATGTGTGACAGCTTGATTTTTCTGAATACCAAGTGTATCATCAGCGCTAGAAGATGGCTCGCTTTGTGCCAACTTGAACAGTAGCCATGTTTTAATAGCTGTAAATCTGTTTCAGTTTTTTTCTCCAAAGTTGAGGCTTTTAAAATCACATGTTTGTGGAGATAACTGCTAGACGAACGCGGCTTCATGCCTCCTCACATTAGGCTCGTCAGTGTTTTTGAGGGCGTTTAGTAAAAGCTGAAAAGGTATTCATACATGAACTGTGCTCTGTGACTTGTTTGCGTGACTCAGGCCCAGTCCATTGATGGCAGGCACTTTTGATGCTTTTGTCCCTATCCACCATTCTTTTACAGTTTCCTTTCAGTGTTCCTCTATTATGTCGACCAAAAGCACAAATGTATCTTTGCATTTTCGGATTCAATACAACAATACACGCTGCCATTTTGTTTAGCCGCCTTTCTGCACAGTAGCCCTCAGATTGTCACAATAAGCTTACTTTGCCGTATCCGGGTCGGCACACAGCATGGGCCTTCAGAAAGTAAAAAACTAATGGCTGCGCTGTTAACACAATGGTCACTCGTCTTTAAACTGAGTCTTTATAAAACACTTTGTAGCCGCAGCAGGTAGAAAGAAAAAGGCCGCCTGTCCCCTTCCCTCTGTACAAACAGGAAGAGGGAGGCCGAATGAATGAAAGAGAAAAGGGAGGGTGAAACTGAGAATGAGAAACATAAAAGAGGTTCAGGGTCTAGTAAATGACAGCCCAGTCACAATGAATTCCCCTCTACTGCTACTCTTTCATACCTGATGTTTGTATGTAACCACACTTGACATGCTGTATATTTTTATGCCTGGTTCTTTTTGGCTTCTAAAATGGGCGCGTTGGCTTAGATGTTTTGTTCTTGTGTATCCTTTATTGTATGGTTAGTTAAACAGGTCTACGGTAACTTTTATTTTTTTTAAACACCCCCCCCCCGCACCTAGGATGAACGGGAGGCAAGGGAGACGGTGAAAAGGGAACAGGATGAAGCTTATCGTTTGTCCTTAGAGGCTGATCGTAAAAAGGTAATTTCAAAATAAAGCACTCAGACATGTTTCATACAGGTAGTCCCCGACTTACGAGCGAGTTCCGTTCCTCCGAGGCGCTCGTAAAGCGAAAATTCGTAACTTGGAACGGCCGCCACGTGTCTCGTAAGTCCGGAATTTCGCTCGTAAGTTGGAACGGTTTTGCTAGCGCGACTACAAACACTCGTTTTTCATCGAAAAACTGCTTACGAGTGCATAAAAATGATCGGAAACGTGTGTCCACATGTTTAGCTAACGAACTGTGGTGAAAAAACACAGAAAAACTCTGTATTTTTTGCGTTTTTTCCAAAAATTCGCCAGCTCGTAAGTCCGGAACCTCGTAGGTCAGAGCGCTCGTAAGTCGGGGACTACCTGTATATGGTTGAAAAAGCTCATTGTAAATCTTCATCAAATGTATAGTGATTGTACTCCAGGGTTATTCAACTGGCGGCCTGGAGGCCAAATCAGGCCCACGGATGAACTCAGTTCGGCCAACCAATGGGTGCATTTTAAATAAAACTAAAGTTTCATTATAAAACAAGCTTCCTTCATGACATTAACTGCTGGATGTCCGGCCCCTGTGCTCTTGGCTTTCAGTAACAGTGGTCCCCTGAGCAATTTAGCTGAATAGCCCTGTTTTACTCTGTGTTTAGTGCAGCTGCAATGTATCATGTACATCAAGCTCCAAAGGAGACTGACTTACCAGATAATCCTTTTTTTATCAACCATACACTATTAATATAACATTTACCGTATTTTTTGGACTATAAGGCACACCGGATTATGAGGCGCATTAAATAAATAAAACTGATAAGTCCAACTTTATTCAACTCATTCACAATAACTCTCAACATTGTTCAGTTGTACCACATAAAATCAGTTCAAGGTCAATAAGCACAACCAGAACTAATACATAATACACCTGATTATAAGGCTCACTGTCAATTTTTGAGAAAATGAAAGGATTTTAAGTGCATTTTATAGTCTGAAAAATATGATAATGATTATGATGCTAGCCTGTATAAATAAAGGTTGAATGAATGAATGAATGAATTTGTGGGTGCAAACAGCAGCAGTAGTGAGCTGAAGCACCTCTGGCACAGTGGTACAGCAATTTTAAAGTTTATAAAGTAGCATCCTATTAGGTTGGGCTAGCTGTTAGCTTGTTGGTGTTTGGTCAGAGTTCATCCACCCCTCCATTATCTTTACACGCTTGTTCCATGTCGGGCCGCTTGAACTCTATTGTTATGTTATTTTAATTTTTTTTACAACTTAGGTTCAAAGGCTGTCCACAGCAGTTAAAATATGAAATATTTAGACCCTTTCTAAAAAAAAAAAGTCACTGTAAACAACCTGAACCATTTTTTTAATTGTAATTTAATTTGTGTAAATTAGTTTTAAAACCCTGAGCTCATAGCCTGGTTGTAACCAGACCCTGTCCTTCACTTCGCTTCGTACTAGGGTCTGGACTTTTCCCATAGAGAAACGTTTCTTGCTGGAGGCGTGGCCTCTGCTTAGGAACAAAACCATTGGATATTTTGAACAGGGAAAGCATTCTGCTCCCTCCCCTCAGAGCCACCCCCCGTGCACTGGTGAACTTGACAACTGCTCCGCCCCCTGCTCCAGGAGTCCTGCAGCTTTTCTCTCGCTGCACAAACTCAGTGTTTATATGTTATAAAACGTTTTAATACAATAAAATCAAACCATGGATCGCTGGTCCAGCTCACCAAAAGACCAGAAAATCTGCAGGGACTCGGTCAGCAACTAAAACCCGAGTTTAATTCTCGTGACAACCTGAGGCATTTCCGTGTTCATTTTACTCAGCAGGAGGGTGGAGGAGAAGGAGGACGAGGGAGCGATTACTTAACTTTTGGGGGAAAAAAACAAAAGAAAACTCCAGATAAGGGATTAAGCATGGGAAATTAATAAATTTGTGTCACATATAAAACAGTTCTGCATCGCTTTGAATGATGCCGTGCTGGTGAACTTGACAGCTGCTCCGCCTCTTGCAGCTCTCGCTGCGCAAATTCTGTGTTTATATAAAACGTTCAATAAAATCAAACCATGGATCGCTGGTCCAGCTCACCAAAACACCAGAAAATCTGATGGGACTCGGTCAGCAACTAAAACCCGAGTTTAATTCTCGTGACAACCTGAGGCATTTCCGTGTTCATTTTACTCAGCAGGAAGGTGGAGGAGAAGGAGGACGAGGGAGCGATTACTTAACTTTTGGGGGAAAAAAAACAAAAGAAAACTCCAGATAAGGGATTAAGAAGGGGAAATTAATAAATTTGTGTCACATATAAACCAGTTCTGCATCGCTTTGAATGAGAACATGCGCTGCTCGCTGACTGAGCGCTGGCAGAGCCCTTTTATAGGACGCTGCGCGCTGGGACTGGTGGGGGCGTGGGTTAGGGTCCAAAACTCCGCCCCTTCTGTTCTCTGATTGGTCCGAACAAAAATCTACCGGAGAAATCCTAGTGGGTGGGTAAAGTCCCAGACTGTGCAGTGAAGGGAAATGAGAATTGAGCGGAGCTGTGCAGGAAGGCGAGGGCCAGGCTACTGAGCTCAGGAAGAAAAAAAAGAAAGCAGGTTGTTTGGATAACGTATTCAACGTCGTTAATAATGCATCAGGGCATAGTGAGACTGTAGGAAACGCATCATAGCAGATATTTTGATTTGTTGACTTATTTAATATTAAATTTCTCCTTTTCAGAGAGAAGCTCAAGAAAAAGAAGAAGCTGAACAAGTACGCTTGGATCGGATGAGAAAAGAACAGGAGGAGGAGAAGGAGGTGAGGACAATTTCATATTAAAACGATTCATGTTATTAAATAAAAGTCCATCATTAACAGTGCAATAATAAATGTTGTACCATCTACTAATGATTATGTGAATTTAGTCATGTTCTCTTTCTTACTGACACTTTGCTCTAATTAGTTATTTAGATTGTGGGTTTAGTGGCAATCACTGAAGCCTGTCTAATAGAAAAATTTCCATTTCACATGAAAATAATATCCTAATTACAAACGTTGCTTGTCACCTTCCATAAACACGGTCATTGTTGGGTTTACCTGCCTTCTTACTGGTAAAGCACACAAGCTCATATTCAAACCAACTGGACAAAAGACTGAAGCAAGACATGTAGGCAGGCCTGTGCACAAACACACACTACCAAAGCAAACACACACATATTCACTTGAAAACAATTGTCTGCGATGTAGAGGTAAAACACACAGGCAGACACAATGTCACGCGTATAGGAAAACAATAATTGTGTGCAATGATGGCACGGATGCTGCAATACAGTCCAGAGTAACTCAGTGTAGTCCTCATTGCTTGTTGTTTACTCTACAGCACAGGGCCTGAAGCACTGAGAGGTATTGGGTGACCCGGCTTGCTCAGATGATTTGTCACTTAAATTAAACAAATGACATCAAAAGGTTTCCTTAATTATATCAATGTGTAGTGTGCTAAACAAACTGTGTGTAGATGTAATGAACTACTTTCCCTTTATAGTTTCTGCTTAAATTAATTTTCCCTCTGCCAACGTTCAGCGGTTTTCCTTGAATCTCCTGAGTTAACAGGCTGTAATTATTAATACTGTAAATATGAGATGGTTTACTTCCTCACAGCAGCATATTCAGGCATTTCTATTCTATGAGGGAACACTTCTGATGAGCAAATGACAAATTATATATATTTTTTCATTCAACCTTTATTTAGGCAGGTTAATCCCATTGAGCCTCGAGCACTCATTTACAAGAGAGACCTGATTTTTTTTTCAACAAAGAGTGATGACAACTGTGGATAACAACAACATCAATAGACAGTCATTAAAAAGGCATACAATTTTAATTATTTTTTTTACAAGTTAAAATAAAATGGCAACCAAAAAGACAGTCAAAAGGAAAAAAATAGCGGGAAAAAACCAGCTAGATTATAAGGCAGTGCAGAAAACTAAAAACAGGAACATGTCTGCATTGTTCTTGCCAGGAACTTAACAGATGTTTGAAGCCACTTAGAGAGGTCAAGGTCAAGAGCTTCAGATCTTTTTGCAAGATATTCCAGGAAACGGGAGCGGAGTAGGAGAAGGCCCTTTGACCAAGTTCAGTCTGGACTGAGGGAACACTGCAGGTAATCATGTCCTGAGAGTGCACGCTGTAGCTGCACTCACACAGAGACATGTAGGTGGAGATGTATGAAGGCAGCAGACCAAGAAGTGATTTAAAGATGAAAATGTGCCACTTTTGAAGTCAGCACAACATTAGCTTTTATTTGCTATTGTCAACCATTTTAAAATTGGATGCATACAAAAAACATCTTTACGATAGTATGTTTCATTTGTATTTCTAATTTCTTCATAAACTTAGAAATTAAAGACTTGTGTACAGGTTTCAGTTTTCCTCATCGTGTTGCGGCTCTTCACCTGAACCGTTTATAGCAGCAACCCTTTTTGTGGTTTTTCCCGATTCTTTAAAAAATATATACCATATATGAAGAGCTATGTAAGCTGTTGTAATTAGTAATTGGCAACCTTGTTTGTTTACAGTTTTCAGTTGAGTCTGGGGAGGTGGTGACCTCACTTTGTGCATTAGAGGAAGTGCAGACACAACAAAAACCCCACTTGCCACCAGAGAGAGGACAATGCTAGTGGGAATGCTTTCCCTGTGTTTTGTGCCTTTGTGCAAAGAGAAGGGAGATGAAAGTAGGAGTCCATGAATTGGGGGTGGGGTTGAAGAGAGCCTGTGAGCTGACATTATTATTTGCCTCCTTCATGGGGTCTTAGCATACGGTTGTGTCTGTCAGGTGCTTCTCTTTGCCCTGCTCGTCATCTGTTTGCTCTCTGCGGTGAGCCGAGCGGAGCTGCAGAGCCGCATGAATGAATGGACGGAGAGATGCTCCAGATTATTTGTGCGGAGCTGCCGGGGGCCCGAGGCTCCACCAAACGTGTGGCCTGTGGTTTCTTTTGGGACGACTTCTCTCACTTGTGTAGGCGCTTCTGCTTCTGTCTGAGGTCGACTCTGCAATTGTACATCCAGCATACACACTCCTGTCTGTTGCGCGTGTGATTTCTGTCCCCCCCAGGGGCCCCTTTAACTCAGCATCAGCTCATATACCTGGGGGAGCTGATGGCAGAGCGGCACGCGCCCTACCCTGCCCATCCAACACCAGAAGCTGCTAATGAGCTACTGTTGTACACTCTTATGAAATATAATTGCATTATGGTGTGTAAATAAAGCCGGGGCGTGTTGTCACAGCATATGCTCCCCGGCTGGCCAAACAGGAACAACAAGCAGGTGGGGAGGGTGGGGAGGCAACAGAAAGAAGTGGGACGCTCCAGGGAGCAGCTGAAGCACGTTTTTTGGAACTCAGGAGAATTGATTAGCCGCTCTGTGAAAGATGACAGTTGATGTTTGTCTTTGTGCTTGATAAGCTACTCTCGCTCGGCGTTGGGGGAAGCATGGTCACATCTATTGTCTGTAAAATAAGCAATCTCTAATAACACTTTAAAACTAGCTCGTGTCCATGTTGAGCTTTTTAGAAGAGTCAGTCTCAGTTTGATGGAGCCAACAGTCAAAACGTATGAAAGAAGAACACACTTGGCTCTTTCTAACATGCTGATAGGATACTTGGCAACCTTCAGAGCTACGCCAGGCTTTGGGGAACAGGGTGAGACGCAGGGCAACTAATTTAATAACATTCTTAGGACAAGAAGCTTGTTCAGTTAATGGGAAGCTACAGTGCAGAAATCAGAACGGGAGGTTGTTTTTTTTAGTTGTTTTCTTTGTTAGGTATTGTCTCATCATTTATTAGTTTGAACCCTATATCTTTGGTATAGGTTTTCTACAACCTCATGGGTTTTCTTTCAATCGTAATAGCGGTGACTTTGTCAAAATTTGCTCTATGGGGTGCACCGATTAATGGGCCCCGATTTCCTTAATTTTGGGTGATCGTGATTGACCGATGCTTATGAGAAACTGATTTTAACCGATTTTTGTTGTTGTAGTTTTAACAACAATTGTCTGAACTTCATTTTTATTTCAGAGCACTACATCATGGTCAGTTAAAACAAGTTTGTATTGTTTCTAGGATATTGTTCAAGGGTATGTTTTTCAACAAAATAAGAATGGAAAATGGAAGGTGCATTGTGACATTATAACACCTGAAAGTGTCGCTTATAAAACAAAATTGGTATCGGCCAAAATCTGAATCGGAAGGTCAGACTTTTTAGAAATCTGTGATCGGTGATCGGCCAGAAGACGGTGCACCCCTAGTTTGCTCGTGTCCTTTTCTATTTTGGCTAATGTGCTAAAGAAGGCCAGTCAGGTTTGATCAGTTTTACTCCTCAGAGATTTCTAACTACTGTACTGTAACTTTATAACTGAGAGAGGACCGAGATGGGTAGAGGCATGGCAGCTGACTCGGTACCTGAAAGTCCCAGGTTCGATCCCCAGCCATTCCCACATGTCGTGGTGTCTCTGAGCAAGACACCTAATCCCCAATTGCTCCCCAGGCGCTTACATAGCTGCCCACTGCTCCACCTGGGTACATCCCAGGTGCAATGGGTTAAATGCAGAGAACCCATTTTGCCATTTTATGGGAGCATACACAGATGACATCACATAGCACTTTACTTAGAGTGTAAAGAAAGTGTATATGGTAAAGATTGTGGCAAACATGTCACAGTTTAATTAACCTAAATACCTCAGAATCATTCATGGTTACTTTTTTATTTAATATTTTTTTAACAGACTGTAAAAATATAAACTATTTCACAAGAATCCACTCTGACTTGTCAAAAAAATATAATAAGGAAGTCTTGGCGCATGTGAGGACAGGTGGATCTCGCCAACACCTGTATGCAAAAACAGGGCTGCGTGTAAAAATGGTTTTACTCTGTTGATAAAAAAGAAACGTTCTAATGTGTTTCCCCCCCTGCAGGCGATTCGTTTGTCATTGGAGCAAGCTTTACCTCCAGAGCCAGAGGAAGAGTCAGGAGAACAAATCAGCAAATTGAGAATCCGCACACCAAGTGGCGAGTTTTTGGAAAGGCGTTTTCTGGGCAGCTGCAAGCTCCAAGTGCTTTTTGACTTTGTGGCCTCCAAAGGATATCCCTTTGAAGGATTCAAGATCCTCACCACCTTCCCTCGTAGAAATGTGAGTGGTTAAAATGCTTTCTAACCAACATGGGGAAAAATGTCTGAAACTGTTTTCTTTTTCTCAAGTACAAACCCTTACTTAGAGTTGCATTTTGTCCCAAAAAAAATCCAACCCGGCCCGTAGCCATCATTTGTGAACCACACCTGACCCGACAAATTAACAGTAATTACAGGTCCAAACCTGACACACACCCCCCCTCCCCCAACATTTTTAATTGAGCTTTAACTCCTTATAGTTATTAACAGTCGGCGGACGTGCGCAGCTGAAAAAAAGGGGCAGAAGATCGGAGCTGAGCGGTTGTTTGTCCTTTCATGGCGGTCAAAGTGCATTAAATCCCTGCTTCTGCCTGCATTCTGCATTATTCAGACACGGACCCTGCTCTGACATGTCGGATATTTTTGATCTCACCTGTTTGGGTCGTCGGCTGCGTTCGTCCGCTGAGTGCAGCTGAATCTTTTTTTAAATGACACCACCTTCTAAAGGAAAGAACAAAGATGTCTATTTGTTTGAATGTCTTTCTTTATTTTAGTTGACTTTTTTTTTTTTACCTCTTTCAAGGCCGGTCAGTGCGCGGTCAAATGGCCGAGTGCGGCTGGGGAATGTATGACAAGCCATGCTGCCATATAATTGGATCGTCAGCTGCGCGCGTCTGCTGATGCAATGAAAAGCTCAACACCGGCCCGGTCCGCACATTTAGCACATTATTATGGGTCGGGCCGGGCTCCGGGTTCAGATTAGAAATGACAGCTCTACCCTTACAGGATGGGAGGAAAAAATAAGAATGTCGTTAGTCACAAAAGCAATGTTGTATCAGTGAAAAATCAGCTGGAGCTGACGTTTGATTATGATTAGATGTGATAAAGACACATCACCAGAATTTTACTTTGCTTTGAAACCACTCAGATATCAAATGTATTAAATTGCACATTAAACTTGAGACCATTACATCTGACTCGTTCAGGTTTGAGGTGTCTAATCTGCAGTATCCATATACTTCAGGTCTTAATGGGTTACAGTGTTAATCTAAAGATTAGACTACCGGTAGATTTTTCTACCTGGATTATTGTCAGGATGCTACTTGGTAGAAACTTTACTAAACAGGAAGTGGAAAAATTCTGCTTCACTGAATGGAGCACTTGCATTGTCATTTGTTTTTCAACGTGCATGTGTTATTTAATGAATATTAATTATTATTGGTCCTTTGTGCCTGCAGCATTTTGACAGTTAGGATACAGTTGTCAGCACTAACAGTAGTATTCTCTACGGCTCTTGTGTTGACGCCTGGCATCTCTCAGCTAGCTACAAACCAGTCATTAGAGGGCTTGGTCGCCACGCTTTGTGGTAGAGTTTTACGGTAGGCGCTGTTTTAACCACCAGTTTAATTAGCCATGCTGCTAGAGTTCCATTAATCAAGGCAGGAGAGGATGCGGAGGGGTGGTGCTGATTGTATAGAGGTGTGTGTGTGTGTTGGGGGGAGGGCAGGCTTGCCCAGGCAGTGTGCCATTCTCGTCTGCAGAGACCGCCGGGGCACAAACACCTAACACACACATTAATGCGTAGCTCACACTCCCGTTTTCGTCACAATCGCACAATTCAACACATACACAAATATTTTCAAGCAAACACATGCCCCGCTCACAACTTTGTCACTTAAAGGATTCACAGTTGTCTCTTTATAATCAAGAGTAAACATGTGTTTGAGACAGAGATAAAGATGTGCCTGCGTCGCAGATGAAATTCCAGCAAAAACAGGATGGGAGGATTAGAGTGGGGGGGGGTGGGGTGGAGAAAACCTCGAGGAGGACGCCGATTGCAGAACGAGTGCGCAAAGACAACAGAGAGGACAAACGCTTGAACAAAGAAAAGATTTGATCAGAGAAACAGTCTGAAAGAGAACAGGATAGACAAGACAAGTGGCGAAGATATTAAAAAGTAGAAGATGAGAGATAATTCCAGAAAACAGAAAGGCGGGATATTTAGGGGAAGAGAGGAGGGAAATAGCTCAGTGTTGGTGCCAGTAAGAGGCTGCGAACACAGGCCCCCGTCTAATCCTGCAGCTCTGTGTTGTAATTAAATGAGAGGGAGCATAGAAAGCCTCCATCCCATCCAGACGCTCTCACTGTTGCTCTGCCAGGCTCACAGGAAAGAGGATAGAGCACTATTGCATTTGTCAAACTGCACAACTGTTGAAACCTTTCCTCCCCTTCTGTAGTTTTCAGCAGTTTTGCGCCGTGTCACACTGTCGGCGTTGCATCCTCTTCACTTATTGTGTAATTTCCTTTTCAGCTGTAAAACAAAGGAGCAAATCTCCACACTCTGACTTTAGATAATAAAGTGAAGGGGATTTTGTGATTTTTGGCCGTTAACACAACATTGCTCACCTGGAAAACAGATTTTAATCACGTGCACCTGTAACTTCTTGTTCCGTAGCCAGTAAGTGTCTATTAGTCTCCACTTTTTGGACTCGGTCTGTTCCTCAACATTTGGTATGAGTGGCTTATCTCTTCAGCACTACAGCAGGCCTTACACTGGCATCATTTGTACCAGGCTTAGCCGTGCTCAGGGAACTAACCCTGTCTCAGATTCTATGACTGTCGGAGAGTTTGAAGAAGGGGAGGGAAGAGGGGGGACCTCAGTGTTTCACTTTTTAGCTTTTCATTCAAGAATTCCCCTTCGTTTCGTATTCAACGCTTGTTAAAGCAGAACTTCTGTTAAAAGCCTTGCGGTGAAAATGTTTAGACTGCCATTAAAATCATTTGCACTCGGCTCTTCCTGTCCTGCCGCTTGTAGACGTCCAAACAATGTCAAGTGTTTTCTCACAGTGATACTGTACTTTATGTCCCCATTTCCCTGATCCGTCTTCCAGCTCTGGCGGGGAATTTGCCAGAATCATTCGGACACAAAATCTGAGATGCAGAAAAAATAAACAATGACAAAGAAGACGCTGTGGTCTGCTCTGAAATAGGTTGAACATCTGTTTTACTGCCATGTTTTATTTTTCTTGTCTTGCTGTCTGAGAGTCGTAGAAAGACAGACAGAAAGTTTAAACTTCTGTTTATTGTGCTTGCAGTTTTATTACAACTTGCCTTTTTTAATAAACATTTCTTTATCTAACATCTAAATTGCTAGAGCCGTGCGGCTTCTGTGGCTCCATCGGACCATACGGAGTGAGTGCGGGGGCTTTTGTTTCTCTGCTTAAAATCCTTCTTGGCTGATTTAAATTTTATTTATTGTTTCTACGCAGAAATGGACTTTTGTGCAGTTTCTAACTTCTGTGCTGTTCTCAGGTTACCCTCTGAAGAGATGAGCCTTTTTAAAAGCTTCAATCAGTTTGGAGACTTTGAGCAGCATAATGTAAAGGTTTTTAGGATGTTACTTTAATAGACCCCCAAGTACTCGCTTCAGTAAAAAATAAATCTAATGTATTTTTTAAATAAATTGTTCTGTTTTAAAGATATTTGAAAAACAATGGGCCTCATGCAAGAACATGTTCGTATTTTTATCCTAAATTTCTCTTACTTTTGTTCGTACGAAGCGTTCGTACGAACATGCCACGTCAGATTCAACAAACTCTTCTATCCTCAGGAAAAGTGTGTAAATGAGCTGCGTACGTATGATGAATTGCACCTGTTCTATCCACCTGCTCGTGCACGCGGAGAGGTCATTTACATAATTCCCACCCCTCAAAACACCATATAAGGCTACGTTTCCTGCCTCAGAGAGCAGGAAGTGTCCATTCATAAAGATGACAGCGAGAAGTATAAAGAAGAACTTTACTGGTGCGGAGATTGAAGTTCTGCTCTCAGAGTAAATAACTAACTAACTAAATAAATAAATCTGTAATTTTTAGCAGCGTCAGCTGTGAATCTGCTTTAAAGCCGAGGACCCACTCAAACGTGCGGCGCGCACGGACCATCCCCGGGGCACGGGGGGTGGGCCCGGGCGCGACGTGCGGGAGGCGCACGGGGGTCGACGTGGGGCGCTCGGCGATCCTCGGCACGCGGCCGGCCCACGGAACTTTGTACCCAGCGGCGTGGCGGTCCTGCTCGGCCGTGACCCGCCGCGGCCCCCGAGTGGCGGTGGGTGTGAAGCCGCTTTATTTTAATTTAACCAATTTAACCAATTTGTGTCGTTGCAGTTAATATTATAATATTATAAATCTGTAATTTTTAGCAGCGTCAGCTGTGACTCTGCTTTAAAGCCGAGGAATGAAATGTGCTGTAATGTCATGTCTCCCGTGGGTTGTACAGTCACAGAAATAAAAATCGTATTTATCTCTCCAGCCCTGCTCTGGTTTTTCTTTGGTCAAATATTTTTAATTTTAGTGTAAACAACTGTGTTACATTATAGTTTCACTTATTCAGAAGAGCTGTCGCGCACCGCTACCCCCCCCCCCCCACATGCAAGTGTCCGATGTGTTTTTGAACAAAAGCATTTTAAAATGTCTCGAAACTTCAATTAACTTCATATTAATATTGTAGTGCTATACAACAAAATTAATAGCTGCTTTATTTTAATTTAACCAATTTGTGTCGTTGCATTTATCCATCCATCCATCCATTTTCTTCCGCTTATCCGGGGTCGGGTCGCATTTAATATTATAATTCTAATTCAAACAGAACAGCCTCTTTTCAACATAATTATAGATTGTGATTCATTTTCAACTCAAAATATCTTCAAACTAATGAAATATAAAGTTATTAGTGAAGAAAATCCGTCTGGATAACAGCAGACTGGCTGCTCGTAAATATACGACAGGTCTGGACCACACGTAAATTTTGTTCGTATCTGAAAAAAATCTTAGGATACGAAAACATTGTTGAATGCCACAAATGATCCTAAATCACTCGTACGCACAGTTTAAGAACAAATCTGTGCGTACGAACGGTTCTTGCATGAGGCCCAATCTTCTAAATATTTAGAAAAGTTGTGCAAACTGCAGATTAGTTCTATGTATTTGTGCAACATTTTGTTGGAGGATGATTATGAAAATAATTGAAGCTTTACGTACAAGAAGTATTTTAATTTTTTATGTGTGTGTATGCTTACTAAGCATTCACACTATTGTCATCCTGTTTATATTTATTATTCCAGGTTCTTTAAACTATTCCATATGTTTTTCGGCATCTTTTTTGTTCCACAATTTTTGTGCTATTTCACGTTCAACGTTAAACGCTCAGCTCTTTCAGGACAATCCTGCTATGACTTTTGGTATTGGTGCAGCTTTAGCTTTTTTAAAATATTTTAGCCTTTTCTGCCATTTTTTTTTCTCATAGAAGATGAATTGAACTCTTTTTATGTCCTTCAGATCTTTAGATCTGTTTACAACCTTTTACTGCTTCTTTCACATTCTGTTCTGATTCAGCTTCTTTCAGCTTCATTGTGCAAAAAATAAAATAAAAAATCAGCTACTTTCAGCTCATTTCAGCTGGGGTTTTTTCCAGCTATGTTGTGCTCCTTTTTGCTTTATTCTGCTAACTACATTTTTGTGCTTTTAACTTCTTTATGCTAATTTGAGATTGTTATGCTCCTTTCAGCTTATTTCTTCAAGTTTCAGCTATTTCTTCTATTTCATCTACTATGTATTTAGCTGAATTTATGCTAATTGTAGCTTTTTCGGCTAATTTATCTAATACCGGCACTCATTTAAACCTTTTTTAGCAACAATGTGCTCTCACTTCCTTCTGGTAATTTAAGCTTTTTTTAGCTACTGTTCAGCTGTTTTTGCTAATTTCTACCTTATTCAGGTAACTTCCACTTTTTTGTGTTCATTTCTGCTTCTTTCAGCCTAATTGTGCACAATTCTACTCTGTCCACTTCATTCTGGTAATTTAAGCTTCTTTCTGCCTTTTCAGCTATACGTACTTGTCAGCAGTTTTTTTTTTGGTGCTAATTTCAGCTTCTTCTTTTTTTGCCAATTTACTTTTTTCCCCTCATTTCTGCTTTTTTAAACAAAATTCATTGTGTTCGTTTTGCTTTCTTCTGCTAACTTAAGCCTATTCTTCAATTTCAGCTACATTTAAGCATGTTTTTAGCTAATTTCAGCAGTTTTTCAGCAGGTTCTTCAGCAATAAGCATTCACATTGCATTTCCTGCGAAAATGCAGTTTCTCTAGTTATTCATTTTGCACAGTAGCCAAGATTTTATGACATTGCAACATGAGAGGTTTTTGTAGAAATAAGTATTTTTTTGTTTGTTTTTAAGTGAACATCCAGTGAGAGGGGACTTTTCAGCAGTATGTCATTTTATTGCCCTTAACCTTTTATAAGGAAACGTATATTCAGATATTGATATTTTCTGTACCTGAGGAGGAAAATATGTACAGTAGTTTTGATTTACACACAGATTATTGTATACGTTTTAAAACAGGTCTGCCAAGAAAGCAGAGTTTTATATTTCATTATCAGCCTCTGTCTTCAACCTTCTCCTCTAATACTTTCAGTTCCTCCATCTCCGTCTTTTTTTGCCCCCGTCTTTCTCTACACTTCTGTTTTTCTGGTCAAATATTTTCACTCAAATTTCTCAAACTTTACTCAACTTTTTAAATCTTAAATAACACTTATGAACATGTTTTAAAGCACAAACTAGTCTGTCATTTTCTTTCTTTTGCTTGTCGTTTTCTTCTCCA
>JBBPBX010037871.1:0-14335 GCA_038048925.1 Garcialebias charrua | reverse complement strand
CCTCCCCCCGTCCAGTCTGTGCAGTGTTTGTCCCCCTTTGAAGTACCGTACTCTTTCTCTGTTCTTTTCTGTTCACGCCCCAGCACTACACGCTGTCAACGCTCCTGGCAGCAGATAATGATCTCCCACTGCTTTTGTAATTGGCCAAATAAACACTTGACAACACTAGTTTAAAACAGACAAGTTATTTGGTTTTAATTAACATAGCGGGGCCTGTAATGCCTTCATTAAAAATGCGTTATTTCAGCTGCACATTTTATTATGCTGGAAACGGACATCTTGAGGGCCCGTGTTTATTTTCCCCCTTTCTTCTCTTTCACAGCCGAGCGTTGCTGCGTGCGCCTCCCCTGCTATCGGTGTGTTTTATTCATCCGATTCAAATCGCTTACAATTCAGATGTTTATTTTAAACTTCACATAAATTGCTAATTATGTGGTTTTAACTGTGTTGAAATCTGCTGTTCCCTGATGACAAATACTCTGAGTTGATATTAAACTCTCCCCCCCAATCATTTTTCATCAGGAAAAAGAGAGAATGTTAAAGATTGCCGAAAAGCCCCATCTGTCTTTTTGTTCGGATCCAGATTTTAAATTAGGCTTTCTGGTGCAGAGCTCTGCAGTTATTTCTTTTATTATTGCTTTGAAATTCATCTCAGGTAAAACGATTTTAATTAGGTTCTTATTCTGTTGATTTATGGGATTTTTTATTTTTTTTTGCCCTCAGCTGTTGATTAGTTCTTCCTTGGAATGGAAAATTTTCACATAATTTTCTTGAACAGTTCCATAAATCTGCTGTATTTTGTTGAATTATATTGACTCAAGGTTAAAAACAAATTGCGCAGCAGAGAGCTGGATGTTATCGTATGCATGTGTATGTTCATGTATGGCTGTGTAGGCAGGAGAAGTGAGAATATGGCTTAGAGAGAGCAGAGGAAAAACAACAGCTTTGTTTGTTGACAGATGCCTCCATGCTTATGGTCTGTTAATTGGATAACAATGTAAACAATCACCGATGGCGCCCGTCTCCTGTGTCAGTGTGGCATGTTGTTTCCCTACTTTCTTTTTCAGAGTCAGATGCTGCTGTCTCCCTGTTGGCCCTCCCTGGTGCACTTCCGAGCACGAGCACCTCATCCCGATTTTACTCTGAAAGCTCACGTCCACGCACACACTCGCACGTCTTCTAAAGACACACGTCTGCACACACACCTGCTCCACCCCAAAGCCTCATTTACTCCTACCTGATGCTGTGGTGTCACAACAGCCTGTCGGGTTCATTAGCATGGCAGCCATTTGTGACGCACTGCTTCTGAGGTGGGAAAATGTTCCACCGTTGGGTTGGGGCATGTTTGCAGCACACACACACACACAAGCTCTGTTTGTGGGATCTCACCCCCACCCCGCTGCTCTGAAGCAGTTGACTTGGAGGATGATGTTGCAGCTCCTCCCTGCCAGCACCAGGCTCACCAGGACCCCACTGAGAAGTCAAAAGTCTAAATGACACATGGAGATGAAAACACGCAGGGTCCAAGACCCCAGCTTCCATCTGGTGTGACATTTCCAAACGCCTCTGGGAGTCTTGATAGTTTATCCAAAGCTGAGTTGTACACCTCGCCTTCCTTTATGTCATTTGGCCTCTTTTCCCACTTTTCTCACCCTCAAACACGCTCCAGTTGAGATAACGTTATATAAAAGACTTTTTAAGATAACAATAAATAAAGAAAAACTAAAAGTGAGCTAGGAAACGTAACTACTGTGAAAGAGTTTTTTTTTTTATTGTATCGACAAAAATTATGAAATGTTGTTAAATTGACGTCTGCATCACTGATATAAATGTGTTACTTTGTAAAAGGTGAAAGTGCAGTTCATGGTCACGGGTCACATTTTGTTCCCGTTTTGTCTGTGTGAGAGCTGCGACTCTCCGTGTTGGGAGTCTGACCTTTATGGCGCATGGCTTGACCTCTGACCTTCTACAGCAGGTACAGGGTGCTGGCTAATTATCCCACTGTGAGGTTAGAATAGGCTCCCTAATCAGAGGGGCTGATGCAGCAGTCATCAGATAAGCCTCGGACACATCTCGGTGTCACACCACCTCACCCGTTCAGCCCAGGTGTTAGATTGGCCCAATGTAACACAAGCCCTCCAGTGATTAGCTCACATAAGCTAAGAGGCCCACAGGGGTGGTGGGTGTTAGGGAGATTCAGGTTGTTCTGTTTTCTAAAACACAGGTCAGGCCCCCGCTTTTATGTCGGCTAACTCAATCAGCCACGTTGTGGGTGGTTCAGCTTTATTGCTCTCCTTTTAGACAATTGCTTTTGCGTCGAGTTTTCTGCACCAGTAAAATGTTTCTGTCCTTTACACCTTCAGCGTCTTTTTTCTCAGTGACTTTTTCCACAGCTGAAATTAGCCATTGTTAGCATTAACCAAACATTCTTCAGTTTGTTCTGGACTGGAGTCTTTTTTTAAGAAAACAAAGGTTGTTCTCATAGGAGGAACTAAACTCTTGCTGCTCCCATTTCGGCCTAAACGTTAACATGATGTTAAAATAATACACACAGTTCACGTGCTTGTGCGCAGACACACACACACGTTAATGAATGCTGTCACAGAGAGATTTCAGTGGCCATGAATTAACTGAGGCCCAATAAGGATGAATCAGAGGAGCAAGACTAAATGTTTTCATTGTGCTGAGAAAATGAATTTAAAGACTTACTGACTCTTAATAAACCTTCTGTGGTAGGTCAAAGTTCATGCTCAATAATGCAGGTAAAAAAAATCAACAAAGTTCAGTCAAGTTCTCTAAACTTTTTTTAAATATTTTATCTTTTTAGACGTTTCGTCCTTAATCCAAAGGACTTCATCAGTCCAAGGAGTCACAACAAACTCAGGGTACCACTTTACAATAAGACTCCTCTTATAGATGCTAACAAGCAGCACACTCCCATAGTGGACCAACCAGTTTGCTGGTGATAAGCTGGTTTCTCCCCAGTCAACCCCTCTGAGGCAGCCATAGCCGAAGTGGTTCACAACTTTGGCTGTGTGAGTGTACTGCTTGTGGGACTGAGTTTGTTGTGGCTCCTCAACTGATGAAGTCCTTTGGATGAAGGATGAAACATCTCAACAAAATCAATAAACTGTCCAGATGACCTGCATTAACCTTGTGTGGTTGTGGTTTGCAATTATTGTCAGAGAAGTATATGGCAACACAGATGTTTACTGCCTGGTGTTCTATCTTGGTGTGAAGTTGTTTCCATCTTCTCAAATCTGAGGATTCGCTGCTTTTATGTTTCACTTGAATATTTTTTGTTTTTGTTCTAGAGTTTCATTTGAAATTACAGTCCAGACAATACCTTTTTTTTTTTTTTTTTTTTATCAGTGAAGCTGATTAAGTGCTAGTAAAACAAATCAGTGGTGGGCATCGGCGCTTTAATGAAGACTGTCTAATGCCTGTCCCTGCTCTCCTCCCACCTTTTCTCAGATCACCCAGCTGGGTGCAGGCTCGACCCTGCTGGAGGCCAAGTTGTTTCCTCAAGAGACGCTCTTCCTGGAGGCTAAGGAATAGGAACGGACCTTCTGATAGCTGGGAGAACCCACTGACTGTCGGATGAACTGGCTGGACGCACATTAGTCACCAAGCATGGCCCCATCCCCACAGTCTGGGCCTACAACACACACACACACACACACACACACACACACACATGCATACATACACTGGCATGCACATCCAGTGACACAAGCGTGAGTAAGCTTCTTGTGTAAAACGTGTTGCACAGAGGTAAAAAGACAAGCACACAGCCAAACATTCACCTTCCTGAGCCTCGGCCCCATTTTCTCGACTCTTCACACCGTCACCTTTTCAAACTGCTGTGTCATGGTTCTCTGTCACAACACAAACACGGAACAGCAACAGCATTGAGAGACTGGCAAGACAAATCTTTGTCACAGAAAAATAAATAAATAAAAATCAAGGACTTCCCCGGTTTCCTTATTTAACGCACCAAGGCTGTTTTTTATTTTATTTTATTTTTAAATTTTGTGTGTGTTCGATGACAATAAAATATAATAAAAATGAATATGAGGATGGGATGCCTCCCTGTGAAGGTTGGGGATGCATTTACTGATATTAACTATTCCCAAACTTTCTGTCTCTGCTTCTCCAGCTCTCCATCCTGTCCTTTCACCCCTCCGTTCATTTGACCCGATGGAACACCTGCAGCCTATCACTTTCTCCTTCATTTGGATTTATCTACTGCTCCACAAGACAATTTATTTTCTCTGTCCTGTTTGGGGCCAAAGGGGTTGGGTGCAATGTGGGATGGGTGGTGGCTGAAGGCGGGGACCCTGGCAGTCTGATCCTCGGCTACAGAAGCTGGTTATTGGGAAGTGGAATGTCACCTCTCTGGTGGGTAAGGAGCCTGAGCTAGTGTGTGAGGTTGAGAGGTTCCGGCTAGAAATAGTCGGACTCACCTCAACGCATGGCTCTGGCTCTGGAACCAGTTTCCTTGAGAGGGGTTGGACACTCTTCCACTCTGGAGTTGCCCCTGGTGAGAGGCGCCGAGCAGGAGTGGGCATACTCGTTGCCCCCCATCTTGGTGCCTGTACATTGGGGTTCACCCCGGTGAACGAGAGGGTAGCCTCCCTCCGCCTACGTGTGGGGGGACAGGTCTGACTGTTGTTTGTGCCTATGCGCCAAAAGGCAGCTCAGATTACCCACCCTTTTTGGAGTCCTTGGAGGGGGTATTGGAGAGTGCACCTCCTGGGGACTCCCTTGTTCTACTGGGGGACTTCAATGCTCATGTGGGCAATGACAGTGAGACCTGGAGGGGTGTGGTTGGGAGGAACGGCCCCCCTGATCTGAACCCGAGTGGTGTTCTGTTATTGGACTTCTGTGCTCGTCATGGATTGTCCATAACGAACACCATGTTCAAGCATAAGGGTGTCCATATGTGCTCTTGGCACCAGGACACCTTAGGTCGCAGTTCGATGATCGACTTTGTTGTCATCTCATCTGATCTGCGGCCGCATGTCTTGGACACTCGGGTGAAGAGAGGGGCGGAGCTGTCAACTGACCACTACCTGGTGGTGAGTTGGCTCCGATGGTGGGGGAGGATGCCGGTCAGACCTGGCAGACCCAAACATATTGTGAGGGTCTGCTGGGAACGTCTGGCAGAGTCTCCCGTAAGACGGAGCTTTAACTCCCACCTCCGGGAGAGCTTTGAACACGTTCCGAGGGAGGCGGGGGACATTGAGTCAGAGTGGGCCATGTTCCGCGCCTCTATTGTCGAGGCAGCTTATCAGAGCTGTGGCCGCAAGGTTGTTGGTGCCTGTCGTGGTGGCAACCCTCGAACCCGGTGGTGGACACCGGCGGTGAGGGATGCTGTCAGGCTGAAGAAGGAGTCCTATTGGGCCTTTTTGGCCTGTGGGACCCCGGAAGCAGCTGATGGGTACCGGCAGTCCAAGCGGCATGCAGCTCGGGTGGTTGCTGAGGCAAAAACTCGGGCGTGGGAGGAGTTCAGAGAGGCCATGGAGAATGACTTCCGTACGGCTTCGAGGCGATTCTGGTCCACCATCTGGCGTCTCAGGGGGGGAAAGCGGTACACCGCCAAAACTATTTATACTGGGGACGGCGTGCTGCTGACTTCAACTCGGGATGTTGTGAATCGGTGGGCAGAGTACTTCGAAGACCTCCTCAATCCCACTGGCACGTCTTCCACTGAGGAAGCAGAGCCTGGGGACTTTGTGTCGGGCTCTCCAATCTCTGGTGCTGAGGTTGCCGAGGTGGTTAAAAAGCTCTTCGGTGGCAGGGCCCTAGGGGTGGATGAGATTCGCCCAGAGTTCCTTAGGGCTCTGGATGTTATGGGGTTGTGTTGGCTTACGCGAGTCTGCAATATTGCGTGGACATCAGGAGCAGTTCCCCAGGATTGGCAGACTAGGGTAGTGGATCCCCTATTCAAAAAGGGGGACCGTAGAGTGTGTTCCAACTATAGGGGGATCACACTCTTAAGCCTCCCTTGTAAGGTCTATTCAGGGGTTCTGCAGAGGAGGGTCCGTCGGATAGTCGAACCTCGGATTCAGGAGGAGCAGTGGGGTTTTCGTCCTGGTCATGGAACATTGGACCAGCTCTACACCCTCAACAGGGTCCTAGAGGGTGCGTGGGAGTTTGCCCAAGCCAGTTTACATGTGCTTTGTAGACTTGGAGAAGGCATTCGACCGTGTCCCTCGGGGGGTTCTGTGGGGGGTACTCCGGGAGTATGGGGTACCAGGCCCTTTGATATGGGCTGTTAGGTCCCTGTACGACCGGTGTCAGAATTTGGTCTGCATTGCCGGCAGTAAGTCAGGCTCGTTTCCAGTGAGAGTTGGGCTTTGCCAAGGTTGCCCTTTGTCACCGATCCTGTTCATAACTTTTATGGACAGAATTTCTAGGTTCACCCATGGTGTTGAGGGGATCTGTTTTGGTGGCCTTGGGATTGCTTCTCTGTTTTTTGCAGATGATGTGGTCCTAGCACATTGAGATTTTTATTAATGAAAAGTGCATTATAAATGGAATTCATTATTATTATTATCCTATAATTGGCTTCATCAGGTCGTGATCTACAGCTTTCACTGGAGCGGTTTGCAGCCGAGTGTGACGCGGCCGGGATGAAGATCAGTTCCTCCAAATCCGAGGCCATGGTCTTGAGCCGGAAAAGGGTAGCGTGCCCTCTCCGGGTCGGGGAGGAGGTCCTGCCCCAAGTGGAGGAGTTTAAGTATCTCGGGGTCTTGTTCACGAATGAGGGAAAACTGGAGCGTGAGATCGATAGGCGGATAGGTGCAGCATCCGCAGTGAAGCGGGCGCTGTACCGGTCTGTCGTGGTGAAGAGAGAGCTGAGTCAAAAGGCAAAGCTCTCAATTTACCGATCGATCTACATTCCCACCCTCATCTATGGTCATGAGCTTTGGGTTGTGACCGAAAGAACGAGATCTCGGATACAAGCGGCTGAAATGAGTTTTCTCCGCAGGGTGTCTGGACTCTCCCTTAGAGATAGGGTGAGAAGCTCAGTCATCCGGGAGGGACTCGGAGTAGAGCCGCTGCTTCTCCACATCGAGAGGAGCCAGTTGAGGTGGCTCGGGCATCTGGTTAGGATGCCTCCTGGACGCCTCCCTGGTGAGGTGTTCCGGGCATGTCCCACCGGGAGGAGACCCAGAGGAAGACCCAGGACACGCTGGAGGGACTATGTTTCTCGGCTGGCCTGGGAACGCCTTGGGATTCCCCCAGAGGAGCTGGCCCAAGTGGCTGGGGAGAGGGAAGTCTGGGCCTCCTTACTTAGGCTTCTACCCCCGCGACCCGACCCCGGATAAGCGGAAGAAAATGGATGGATGGATGTCCTGTTTGGTGCTGTACTGGTTTGATACACATTATTTAAAAAAAAACATGGAGATGAGTTTGTTTTTCCCATAAATCTGTTGAGGCTTGTCAGATGCCTCACATGGTGATGAGACTCAAAGTTCTTGAGTGTTCAGTTTGAGTTTTTATTACCAGAGTTTAGATGTGCGTGGTCACAGCTCTGCAGCCACCATCAGACCTTTTACTTACCTCACTTAAGAAATTTTTAAAATATCCTCGCTCTCACACCACCTGCTGATGAGGAGGGAGGAGAGATTACACAGACTTAGCCCTCCGTTCGCAGCAGAGCTCTGTCAGCTTAAAGGCAAAGTCTGAGTGCGCCGTCAGAGAAAACCTTGCAAACAATCTTTTGACTTATGCTGGTGAAGATTCTCAGTCGTCCAGGACATGATGAAATCAAAAAAGGCGTTCAATACAGGATCAACTGGACTTTATTTGTTGCAGAAAACGTTTCGACTTCTGTCCAGAAGTCTTTTTCAATTCTGAATGGAAGCTGTGAGAACGAGAAGTTTTATACAGGCTTACAAGTCACGCACCAACATGTGAAATTGGAAACTGAAAAAACACCACAAATTAACTAACATGCCCATTCTATTTAAATTGACAAAACGACCCATCCCAGCTTAACAAAAGGGGTTTGTATGTGTGTGTACATGTATGTGTTACAAACCCCTTTTGTTAAGCTGGGATGGGTCGTTTTGTCAATTTAAATAGAATGGGCATGTTAGTTAATTTGTGGTGTTTTTTCAGTTTCCAATTTCACATGTTGGTGCGTGACTTGTAAGCCTGTATAAAACTTCTCGTTCTCACAGCTTCCATTCAGAATTGAAAAAGACTTCTGGACAGAAGTCGAAACGTTTTCTGCAACAAATAAAGTCCAGTTGATCCTGTATTGAACGCCTTTTTTGAATCTTTTGACTTCTTCATCAAGAACGCCTTGTACCCATGACATGACACATCTGTAATATGAGAGTAATTTTTTTTCCTGAAAAACTATGAATTTCAACTGAACAAGTTATGTTTGACAGCTGTAACAAAACATTTCTTGTTCCAGAGTTACAGAAATCAGCGTTCTGATTTTTACACATCGCTGCGTCCTGAGATGAACAGGAACTCAGAATTGCATTGCAGTGAATATTTTGGCTTTTAAATTTTTTTAAATTAAAAATGGTCAATAGACTGTACTTTAATAGCACCAGTGGCGATTTTAGCCTCTTTTTGGGGGTGCTCAAGTACCCCTAAATTTTAACTCGGCACCCTGAAGAATTAAGAAACCAATGTTAGGATTTTGTAAGGAAATTCAGTTTCAAACTTTAGATTCACCAAAATACTGTATTGAATAAATATGGAATAAATGATGACAGTCAAACAGGCCAGTAAAATCAGTTAATTTTTTTGCATGAGTTGAATCCTGGATGCCGCCTGTCAATCAGTCCAGTAGTTAGCATGTCTGTGTTGTGCACCGCAATACAGTTGTGAGCAGTTGTCGACTGGAGATCGAGGTGGGGTGTTAGGATGCATGAGAGAAGTGGAGTGCGCTCTACTCACACAAGGAGAGCTGTTGGTCAGGCTACTTGTTTTGCTGTTCTCTCTAAAATAGTTATTGAATTAAATGTTTGCATATGTAGGTAAACATAGATGTTTAACAACCCGTTAAAATACACCAGAATGCACAAAATGGTATATACTTTATTCAAAATTTTCTGGGGGAGGACCCCCAGACCCCAAGTGTGTCTCCCCCACATTACAAATGCTTCTCTTACCAGTAGCCACTGCGTTGTTCAAGCCAAGAGCCATTGTCAGCCCTGGGGGCTGAGCACCCCTAAAGGTCAAATTGTAGAATCGCTCTTGTATAGCACCTTTTTATCTAATCAAGATACTCAAAGCTCTTTACAACACAATCTGTGCCCTCATGTACCCATTTGTACAGCACTCAGAGCTCTACAAAGATTAATCAGAGCTTTATCATATTCATACACCGATGGGACACACATTGGAGGCAATGAGGGGTTCAGTGTCTTGCCCAGAGACACTTCAGCATGTGATTTCTGGTGGAATCGAACCCCCAACTCTTGCATAGGAGGATGACTGTTCTAACCACTCAGCCACAGCCGCTCCAAAAAACTGCAAATGGAAACTTTTTCTGTAACGAATCAAAGTCTGAAAGTTGTTAGTTTCATTGCATCAGTCATTTTCTAAAGTCGTTGTTAGTTTCATTGCATCAGTCATTTTCTAAAGTCTTGCAGACATCAGGCGAGTCTGCTGGAAAACACTTTTATCACTTTGGAAATTCTGTCGTGTTAGAAAAGTTAAGCTTCAAACTATTATAAGATACTTTGCTATTTTTTGTGCAAGTGTCCCTTAGGTCCTGCAAGCATCCTCAATTGTGTCTGTTTCTCTGATAAGGCTGTCCTGTTTCTCACACAGGCCATGTGTCGACCTAATGCATGCAGTCTGCCTCACTTCCCCGACTTCCATCAGTGTTGCTCAAGGCTCAGGGAACTTGGCTGTTCAGTCACATGAACAATGTTTGGGCACTTTCTGTGTTTGCATGTTCTCTCTGCCACAGAGCATTAACAGCTGTTTAATATTTATTATTAGCGTTGATTACTTGTGATTTGTTTCAAACTCGTTTGTGAGAAGTACGTCATGCCGTGTGGAGCATTTGACACTAGAGGGATGGGAAAATTATTAAAGAACAAATCTCTCAGATTAAAAAAAACACCAGAAAATTATCAAAGTTCATGCTCGATAATCCAGGTAAATAATCCAACAAACGAGTCAGGTCCTCTGGATGGTTTCGTTTTGTTGAAACGTTTCATCTTTCATCCAAAATACTTAACAAGTCTTAACAACAAACTCAGTCTTATAAACAGCACCTTTACATTCATTCAACCTTTATTCATATAGATTAATCCCACTGAGCCTTGGGGTCTCATTTATACAAGAGAGACCTGAAATGCCAGTGAAACATAGTGGGTCAACCAGTTTGATGGTGCTCAGGTGGTTTCTGGAGTCTGCAGACTCGTTTGAGGCAACCATGGCCAAAGTGGCTCAAAACACCCTGATTCAGGCTCAACAGTCCAGGTATTGTGGGGGTACGGAACCAGAATTTTATTTTTTACAATTTAAAACAAACCAGCATTTTTATTTATAAAATGAATATGGTATTGATTTAAAAGAAATATTGGTTAAAAATGTTTCACAAACTTTCCATAGGCCTTGTTTCTGAGCATTAGCTAACTACTAGTAATCAATGCACCACATAAGACACTGACTCACAAACTAGCCCTTACATTCCCCTCTAAAGGACAACACCCACCATGTTTTCAAATTGCATCGCCATTAATATGTAGTAGTGACTTAAATAATAAAACAGGAGCGTTTTATTGATATTCTAGAGAAATAACGCTAAATGTGTTATTTCATGACTTAAAGGAGATTTTAACGCAGCAGCTCCGGCAAAATGTGTCCCTCCATATATGGGCAGCACGGTGGCACAACTGGTAGAGCTGCTGCCTCTCAGCGAGAAGGTTGCCGGTTCAAATCCCGGTCCGGGGCCTTTCTGGGTGGAGTTTGCATGTTCTCCCCGTGCATGCGTGGGTTTCCTCCACAGACCAAAAAACATGCTTGTTAGGCTGATTGGTGACTCTAAATTGACCCTAGGTGTGAGTGTGAGAGTGGATGGTTGTTTGGTGTGAGTGAGACAGGTCCCTCTTGTAAATGAGTCCCCGTGACTCGAGGCTAGCCTGTATAAATAAAGGTTGAATGAAAAAAAAAAAAAACGTAATTCAAGGATCCATCTTGAGACGGAGATGGAGTTATAACGAGCATCATGCATCAACGTAGCTTTCTTATTTCTGACCAGAGTACGTAGTTACGAATACAACAAAGAAAATGCCGAACCAATGTGTTGCCCAGTTCTGCAGCAATACTTCGAAGGATGGTGTTAGTGTTCATTATTTCCCCCAAATAAAAAGAATTCCGAATGCATGGATAAAGTTTGTTCAAGTCAAACGAGCTGACTTCATTGCTCCATCGCGTAGCAGTGTTTTGTGTTCAAAACACTTTAAACCGGAAGACTACGAGTCAGCAATGATGCAGGCATTTGAATTTAAGGGGAAAAGTGGTACGAGACTGAAGGAAGACGCTGTGCCAACTATCCATGAATTAATTTGTCGCGAGCGAATTAAACTCGTGTTACGTGTCTACGCGGGGTTCTGCAAATTTCCTGGTGTGCTATGGGCTGCAGGACCAGCGCTCCGGTTTGTTTTGTGTATGTTTTTTTTAGAACTTTTTAATAAGATAACCGCTGCGGCTGAAGCTGTGTGAAGCTGCTGGCTCGCCTCCCCCCCCGACCTGTCAATCTACTGAATTGTGCAGTCACTATCCAACAAATCATGCCTAATTCACGATCACATTCTGGAGAAGAACTTGGACCTCATGTGTCTAACAGAAACTTGGCATCAACCAGATGTGTACAGTTCTCTATATGAGGCATGTCCCTCTGGATACAGTTATCTGCAGAGAGCCCGCAGCACTGGCCGCAGTGGTGGTCTGGCTGTAATCTACCGCAATAATTTAAAATTGACACATCTGGCTTCTCAGGACTTTTCCTCTTTTGAAAGTTTGGCCTTCAACCTCAAAGCACCACTCCTGATGAACGTTATATTGATTTATAGACCTCCCAAACCGCATGTTTCATTTAACTCAGAGATGCATGACCTCCTCACTTTTTTCTGCACCTCCCCTGTGAAAACTATTTTTCTTGGCGATTTAAATATCCACATGGACAATTCCTCTTCCCCTCTGGCAACAGATTTTAAGTCTCTTTTGGACTCTCTCAATCTCACCCAACATGTGGACGTCCCTACGCACAACAGGGGCACACTCTGGATTTGGTGATTACAGACACTGTACTCATCAATAACTTATCTGTATATGACCTCGGTGTCTCGGACCACAGTGTCTTCTCTCTGGAAGTGCCTTCAACTTCGCCTGCTTCAAACCCAAAACGACCTATCCAGTTCCGGGACTTTAAAAAAATTTCTCCTGATGTTCTGTCCGCTGATCTTCACGCCCTGACCGCTGTCAATCATTCATCTGCAAATGACTCTATGGATTACTACAACCGATCTCTCCAAGAGCTTCTGGACCTACATGCTCCCTTGAAGACAAGACTGGTGTCTTTCTCCTGTTCAGCCCCCTGGTACACTGGAGAACTACGTAGGATGAAGGCAACTCGCCGTGCTATTGAGAGACGTGTAAAATCATCTCTCTCTGTACATAAGCAGGCATACAAAGAACATCAGAAAGTGTACGCCTATTCTCTTAAAGAAGCACGCTCCAAATATTATTCCAACATCATCAACACCTGCCCTGGAAACTCTAAACAGCTCTTCTCCACAATAACTCATCTGCTTAATCCCATTAAACAAACTCCTGAGGAATCTGTTCAAAAATGCAACCTGTTCCTTTCATCATTTAAAAACAAAGTTGACACTATCAGATCTCAGCTCCACAACTGGTGCACGAACTGTGCCGTTATCAGCAGGATCTGCTCAGCTGCTGTGGAGCTTTTAACAATAAGATGTAGGCCACATTACCTCCCCCGCGACTATTCAGCGATAATAATAAGCAATGTTTACATACCCCCCGATGCTAATGCTAAAGACGCCCAGGAAGAAATTCATGAGTTACTCACCTCGCTGCAGTGTAAATATCCTGAGGGGTTTTTCATTGTTTCCGGGGACTTCAATCACGTGGATTTACGTGTCATCCTTCCAACCTTCAATCAGCACGTTTTCACAGCAACACGAGGAAATAAGACATTAGACCAGGTCTACACGAATGTGAAGGGGGCGTACACGGCGAAGCCACGCCCACCGATCGGGGCTTCCGACCATCGCTCCCTGCTATTGGTCCCTAGACAGCTACCCCCACTCAGACGTGCGATGCCAGAACAAAGAGTGATAACATCGTGGCGCCAAGATAGTTCCCCCATGCTAAGAGACTGCTTTGAAAACACAAACTGGTCTGTCTTCAAAGAGGCAGCTACGAATGGAAATTCAATTGACCTGGAGCTTTATGCTTCCTCTGTCCTGGGTTACATCAGTACATGTGCTGAAAATGTATCCATAAGAAAGTGTGTTAAATTTTACCCCAATCAAAAACCCTGGCTAAATAAGGATGTCCGCACCCTGCTGGCAGCCAGGGACACTGCATTCAAGTCTAAAGATACTGAGGAGTTGAGAAAGTGCAGGAGAGAACTGGATGATGGCATAAAGAAGGCCAAAGCCGCGTATGCACAGAGGATCGAGGGACAGTTCACCTCACATGATCCAAGGAGCATGTGGCAGGGCATCAAATGCTTAACAGACTACAAGGGCAAAAGCAAACAATGCCCCAGGGACCCATCCCTGCCTGATGCCCTCAATAAGTTTTATGCACGTTTTGATGATCCAAACAGACCAACTAGCACCAGACTCACCTCATCACCAGACGAGGAGCACCTCAAAGTGACCGCAGCAGAAGTGAGAGGCAGTCTCAGAAGGATCAACCCTCATAAAGCTACGGGTCCAGACAACATCCCAGGGAAAGTTCTGAAGGAATGTGCGGACCAGCTCTGTGAGGTGCTGGCTGACATCTTCACCACCTCACTTGCACTGGAGTCAGTTCCCACCTGCCTGAAGACCGCCACCATCATCCCAGTCCCAAAAAGCTCCACAGTGACTGGTCTGAATGACTACAGACCGGTGGCTCTCACCCCGATAGTCGCTAAATGTTTTGAGAAACTGGTCATGTCCCACATCAAGACAGCCGTCAACATCAACGAGGACCCTCATCAATATGCATACCGTGAGAACCGATCAACAGAGGACGCCATCTCCTCCGTGGTCCACACTGCTCTCACCCACCTGGATCAGAAGGACTCATACGTGCGTCTGCTCTT
>JBBPBX010037870.1:0-20133 GCA_038048925.1 Garcialebias charrua | reverse complement strand
TGCCGCTACCGGTGTATGAATGTGTGTATGAATGGTTGGATGGTTGGTATTGTAAAGCGCTTTGGGGCCCCTCATAGGGGGCTGGAAAGCGCTATATAAATAAGCTCCATTTACCATTTGTCCTTCGTCCAGGAAGGACAAAGATGCCTTCCTGACAAAACCGCCGTTCACATAAAGCGCATGTGTCTCCGCGGAGAAACTTATGAACCGACACGGTCCATAGCAGGGTTTCCAGGCCGAAGGCCTGTAAGTCGATGTCCTCGTAAGTCGGGGACCACCTGTACAATCCCGCCGCCTTCAGATAAAAGTGACCAATGCAATCCCGCCTTGACCGTGGAATAGGTGATATTTAGTATTTTTATTCTTACAGAATTTGTGTTCTCTCCATATCAGTTTGTTCATTCATTCATTCAACCTTTATTTATACAGGCTGGACTCGTTGAGCCACGGGGACTCATTTACAAGAGGGACCTGTCTCACTCACACCTAGGGTCAATTTAGAGTTAACAATCAGCCTAACATGCATGTTTTTGGACTGTGGGAGGAAACCGGAGCACCCGGAGAAAACCCACGCATGCACGGAGAGAACATGCAAACTCCACCCAGAAAGGCCCCCGGACCAGGATTTGAACCGGGGACCTGCTCGCTTAGAGGCAGTCAAAGTCAACTTTATTGTCAGAACTGCAATATGTACAGGACATACACAGGACCGAAATTGCGTTTCTCTCAGTCCCTCGGTGCAACAGTAACCATCTAAACACTAAACACTAAAACATTTAATAAACATAAGCATAAAATAGTAAAAAAGTGTAACACTGTCCTGAGTTTTTTCATAATACAGGTAGTCCCCGAATTACGAGCGCTCTGATCTACGAGGTTCCAGACTTACGAGCTGGCGAATTTTTGGAAAAAACGCAAAAAATACTGAGTTTTCATGTGTTTTTTCACCACAGTTAGTTAGATAAACATATGGACACACGTTTCCGATCATTTTTATGCACTCATAAGCAGTTTTTTGATGAAAATCGAGTGTTTGTAGTCGCGCTAGCGAAACCGTTCCAATTTACGAGCGAAATTTCGGACTTACGAGAGACATGGCAACCGTTCCAAATTACGAGATTTCCGGTTTACGAGCGCCTCGTTGTAACGGATCTCGCTCGTAAATCGGGGACTACCTGTAGTATAAAAGTATGAAAATTTACACCAACACTGAAACACCAAACACCCCTAAAACACCAAACACCCAATGAACATAAGCATAAAATGAAATAATAAAAGTGTAATACTGTCCTGAGTTTTTGCATAGTAGTATAAAAAGTATAAAACGTATATCTATAAAATAAACTGAAGTTTCTAGCGTTGACATTTGCAAAGAGTCATCAACATCTCCAAAAGTTTGGTCTGTGTTGTAAAAAGCTGCACTTTGAACCTGCAGAAGGAATGTTGTTGTTGGAATATGGGGAGATGTTTTGTTTTGGCTACTGGGGGGATGTTTTGAGCACACAAAAGACTTCAGCCCCAGGGGGTCACACAAACCTAATTGAATGCAAATCCCTCAATCTGTCATTTTACAGTCTCTGGTAAGTGTAGTACTCATCTGAATATTCTGGTATTCCTAGTGTTAAAAGTTTTCTGGTGAAGTTCGAACGTGGCGGCAGGAGATGGAGAGAAGCCGCAGGAGACACTCGAGTGGGAGTGGGTAATGGAGGGGGGTCACACATGACGATCAGGAGGACTGAGCAGGTCCCTGGGGGACCGTTCAGGCCCAGAACCATCCATCACACACTCTGTCTGCCAACCGGAGCTCAATAAAACAACAACGTGCCGCACTGTGTGTGTGTGTGTGTCCACAGACACAGGTGTGCACAGATCACCTCCAGCAAGGGAATTCTGGGTAGTTTACTGGTCATTTCAACTGTTGGTTCACAAAAACATCCTCCAGGCTGATCCTGAAAGGCAGATATTAACTCCCCATTTACCATTAACTCCCCCAACACACACACGTTTTGTTATCTTAAAGGGACTTTGCATTGACTTCCATTCATTTCTACAGCCTGACCCATCAATGGCGTTCTATTAGGACCAGACTTTGGTCTTCAAAAGGACCACTGGTCCTGACCAACCTGCCCCCAGATGAAAACCAGCCTGGTGTTTTAATCAGACACATTTATAAATGTTGTGGATTTGTTCAATAATAAGACCTGAGTCTGTTTAAAATCCACCAGTTGTTAAAATACAGGATGTTTTTATCAAAAATACAGGATGTTTTTTAATCAAAGTACATGCTCAATAATCCAGGTAATGAATCCATCAAAGTGAAGTCAGGTCCTCTGGACGGTTTCTTCTTGTTGAAACGCTTCATCTTTCATCCAGAAGACTTCATCAGTCCGAGGAGCCGCAATACACTCAGTCCCATTAGTAACAGATGAAGTCTTGTGGATGGAAGCTGAAACGTGTCAACAAAAAGAAACCAGAGGACCTGACTTCACTTTGCTGGAAGATCTTTTTATGTCATCTATGATAAAAAACAACACACACGATTTATTACCAGATGCACAAACTGTAAAAAATAACGAGTGAAGGTTTTGTTGTCAACAATAAGAGTCGTTTGTTTACATCTGAACATTGACCCTTGTCTGGATGGATATCCATCCAGACATCCATCTTTACCCGCTTCTTCCTTTTCCCGTCGCGGGGGTCACTGGCGTCCATGTCCGGCCATCACTGTGAGATATTGAGTGGGTAAAATGTTCCCCAGATGAAACTGGAGCCAGAGAACGAGTCCAAAGAGAAAATCTAAAGTTCTTCTGAAAAAGAAGAAGCTGTGAGGACGATGGTTAAAGAAACCAGGCCGTGGAGGACGTTAATGCTGCAGCTGAGAGCATTTGAACTCCACCTGGAAAATGTCTTTAACTGGCTGCTGTGTTTAAAGACCGTGTAAAGTAAAATTAAATTTGTGTTTTGAGTTTGTCACACGGCATAAATATGTGTTATTAATCACCCATATAAATCTGACTGATTAAAAACATTGTTTACCTTATAAAATTAAGTCTCAAAAATCATGAAAAAACATGATTTTGCCTTGGTCTGAAACTCTGGGGGCGTGTCAGCGCGTGGGCGTGGTTTCAGCGCAGCTGCGCTCGTGTCCTGCCCCCTCAGCTGAGCTGTGTGTGGAGGCAGACGGGTGCGCAGAGATCCACCTGCTCTGTTTGAGTTCTGGCTGTAACAGCAGCTCATTTTTCCAAGAGTTACGCTGTTTTTAGTGCACTAACAACTCTGGTTTTGTTTTTAAAGTTGAGGACACATAACTCCGCTGTTATGTGTTTAATAATAAGCGCTATTTTAGAAGATGAGCAGCGGACTCGCTGCACCCGGTCCGACCCGGTCACATCGCATGCGGGGTCTGTGTTGGTGATTAAAATAAAGAGTAATCACGTTGATAACTAAGTTATCTCATCTGTGTCAGCGGAGTCACGGCGTTTCACGGCGCGCGTGGCAGGATTTCAGCTCCACGCGGATCGCTCTCACACACACACACACACACGCTGCGGGGGGGCGCGGAGGTGCAGGTGGCAGTGGTCGCTCCAGCAGCACGCCTGGGTTTGTTTGACTCCCTCCTGCGTCTCAATGTCACAATGGAGCGGCTGCAGTCCTCCATGCGTAAAAGGAGTGAGAGTCCTGGAGGGAGACGGTCGGTAGCGAGTGAACGGCTCCACCGAAGAACGCATTTATACGGCTGGAGCTGCAGGGGGTGGGGCTTGTTACCGTGTGACGAAACACGGTAACATTTAAACCACGCCTAAAAAATCCTGAAACAGAAATATCTTTATACACAGTTTGATCTATAACTCCAAAATTAATTGAGCTACAATTTTGAGACTTTTTACTCATTTACAAGATTACTGTTATAAATTCCCCAGTATCTATGCATTGTTTTTGTTCAGGCATATTGTTAGACAGCTAATACGTATTTTTTACGTTAGACAGCTAATTCGTATTTTTACGTCAGGCATCTTGTTAGACAGCTAAGGGGTCCTTGGGGATAAATACTGTAGAGCTGAGAAAGCCGTTGGTTTTATAGCCGTTGATGTTTTCTATCGTTGATGCCTGTCTGCGTTTGTGACAAAGGTGAGCTTAATGCACTTTAATGAGCGCTAATTTCTTCTTTTCATATATAAATGGGGTGGCGATTTTGGCGCAAATATGAGACAGCCCAAAGAAATGTTTATTTCATGTTTAAGGTTCTGTCTTGTTGTAATATTAAGGGTAAGCTAAGCTATTTGTTAGCATGTTCTCATTTTAGCCGTTTTCTGTTATTTCAGATACCAGACAGACAGAAAAAGGGACAGTTAATGCCAGTTACTTTCAGTTAGGAAGAATTTACAGCTCAGAAAAGGAAACTGCATGCTGTAAACGAACTGGTCAGTTAATTAAACTCCAAGAAAAACACCATCTTGCTGTGTCAGGACTCACTCTCTGATCGGAGTGTCTGTGTGGATGAAGTGCTCCAGCTAAACTCCTCAAAAATCAACATACAGTCCTAACTCTCCACAACATTTGGTCCTTCTGAGCCGGATTACTTCACTCATATCAGCAAAATGGACACATCAAGATTAACAGAACGGCCACGGCAGCTACCAGCTCACCTCCAGGACTACCAAGTTCCTCAGTCACTAATGTCTTATGCTGCCCCTCATCAGGATGACAATCTAAGTGCCAGTGCACAGCAGCTGCAGTCACTCAGCCTGCAGACCAAGTCTGCTATTCAAGATGGCCAGCTGTTTTCAGCACTCGGGTTCTCACAGCGTCATTTCCCAGCGGCGGCAGTCGATAAGACAAGCCAGTATAACACAATGTCTACGTTATACCAACCAGCCTATCAAATAATTAATCCTGTGACTACAGCTGTAAATGCTCAACAATACCAGCCCAATTATACAGGTCCAGCCCATACAGAATACCAGCCACATCCAGCTGTGTCAACACCAGCACGTCAACCCCTGGCTCCAGCAACACCACGTCATGTGCTGCAACCCACATCACTATCAAACAATATTATGCTTCAGTACCAGAACCTCTACACCCCTATGGCAGTGCCACAGCCTGTGTATCAGCCCACACAAGTTAATGTTGCACAGCCTGTGTATCAAACTCCACCGCCTGTGTATCAACCCACACAAGGTAACACCACACAGCCTGTGTATCAGCTCATGCAAGTTAACGCGGCACAGCCTGTGTATCAAACCGCACAGCCTGTGTATCAGCCCACGCAAGTTAACACCGCACAGCCTGTGTATCAGCCCATGCAAGTTAACACCACACAGCTTGTGTATCAGCTCACGCAAGTTAACGCGGCACAGCCTGTGTATCAAACCGCACAGCCTGTGTATCAGCCCACGCAAGTTAACACTGTACAGCCTTTGTATCAGCCCCTGCAGGTTAATGCTGCACAGCCTGTGTATCAGCATACACCAGTTATCACTGCACCTCCTGTGCACCAGCCCCCACCGATTATTACTACACAGCCCATCTTGCAGCCGCCAGGTAATCAGCCAGGTCCATCTCCACAACCTGTTCTCCAGCTTCAACCTCCTGCAGTACAGACGGTCTACCAGCCAGTGCCTGTCATGGTAGGGCCAGCTCCCCATGGATACAGTTCTTTCCTGCCACAGTACACCATGCCACAGTCCACATACAGTTTCCAGCCGCCGAAGCAGCCTGTTCCTGTACCTGAACTGCCCAAGCTGGTTCGTGATAGTGAGAGAGAATTTACTGACCATAGCAACAATCCTGTGGCAAACCCCGACAGACCAGAAGAAGAGGACATGGAGACTGGTTCAGAGAACCTACAAACAGAATGGGCGGGGAGTCCAGTACTGTCCACCAGTTTGCACATTCCCGTCTCTGCTGAAGGGGAGACATCACCCAGTTTAAATAAAACTGAGTCCAAGGGCTCAGAAGACAACAGGATCATAAGCTATCCAGACTGCAAGAAGTCCTGGCCCCCTAGTGACGATGCAGCCTTTTGTCCTGGGTCTCATATGGAGGACAACGTGTCCTGTGTTAGTCCTGAACACAAGGCTGAGGAGAGGACCGACGTCCCACAGAGCTCAGAGACCAACAGAACTGAACCACTCGAAGGCAGCCTGAGTTCAGAAGGTGTCTCTGAATCCAAAGCTGAGCTCCACCCTGATCCGATGGAGGCCATGCCAGCTGACGAGAAACCCGAATCCTCGTCCGCAGCCGAAGAGCAGAGTCAAACCAGCATCCAGCCGGCAGCTCAGACGGACAGCAGCAACACCTCGGAGTGTTCCTCCCCTCAGTGTGGAGACCAAGAGTCTGACTCCTCGGGAGCCAAGCTCAAGCTCCGCCCCTCAGACGAGGAAGTGGACGTCCACGTTCCTCATCCGTGCAAGAGGAAGATGCCCAAGCTGCTGAGCTGTGCGGCTCAGCAGGAGAAGGAGCGGTGCCAGCAGTCTCTGGCAGCCATCGTGGACACCGTGAAGCTGGAGGAGATCGAGTCCTACCAGACGGAGCGAGCCAACCCGTACTACGAGTTCCTGCACATATGTAAGAAGATCGAGGTCGAGACCAGATCCAACGCCAAGCCCTTAGGCTATGTTTCATCAGACATAGCTGAGCCTGATCCAGTGACGCCAAATATGTTGTTGATGGGGCGGCGGGACGCCTCCTTACCCCAAGCATCTTACACTCCTGACACCGTCACAAGAAGACGTTGGCGCCACTGTCAGATGATGGTGGACCACTTCTGTGTGCAGTTCCTGCGGCATCACCTTCCGTTCTTGGAAGTTCGGCAGAAGTGGAGGCGGCCTACTGACGACCTCACGCAGAGCACGATCGTCATGATCGTTGATCCCCAGCTTCCGAGAGCAAAGTGGCCCATCGGGAAGGTTGTCAAGGTGATCGAGAGTGCAGACGGTCGGATCCGGTCAGCTGAGGTTCAGATTGGAGAGAAGACCTACCTGCGGCCGGTATCACGTTTGGTCCAGCTGCCGGCCATTCCACCTGATGATGGACCAAATTCAGGGACTCCACCTTTATCCTAGGGAATTTAATAGACTTTACATAATAGCTAGGCTATTCTGGGGGCGGCTGTTATAAATTCCCCAGTATCTATGCATTGTTTTTGTTCAGGCATATTGTTAGACAGCTAATACGTATTTTTTACGTTAGACAGCTAATTCGTATTTTTACGTCAGGCATCTTGTTAGACAGCTAAGGGGTCCTTGGGGATAAATACTGTAGAGCTGAGAAAGCCGTTGGTTTTATAGCCGTTGATGTTTTCTATCGTTGATGCCTGTCTGCGTTTGTGACAAAGGTGAGCTTAATGCACTTTAATGAGCGCTAATTTCTTCTTTTCATATATAAATGGGGTGGCGATTTTGGCGCAAATATGAGACAGCCCAAAGAAATGTTTATTTCATGTTTAAGGTTCTGTCTTGTTGTAATATTAAGGGTAAGCTAAGCTATTTGTTAGCATGTTCTCATTTTAGCCGTTTTCTGTTATTTCAGATACCAGACAGACAGAAAAAGGGACAGTTAATGCCAGTTACTTTCAGTTAGGAAGAATTTACAGCTCAGAAAAGGAAACTGCATGCTGTAAACGAACTGGTCAGTTAATTAAACTCCCAAAAAACACCATCTTGCTGTGTCAGGACTCACTCTCTGATCGGAGTGTCTGTGTGGGTGAGGTGCTCCAGCTAAACTCCTAAAAATCAACATACAGTCCTAACTCTCCTCAACACTAATGTTAATTCCATTTTTTCTATTGTGATTACCGGTACATTTTTTCTAATGTTAATTCCCTTTTTTCAAATGTGATTCAGTTTTTTTCTAATGTTAATTCCATTTTTTCAAATGTGATTCAGTTTTTTTCTAATGGTAATTCCATTTTTTTCAAATGTGATTCTGTTTTTTCTAATGTTAATTCCATTTTTTCAATTGTGATTACCGGTACATTTTTTCTAATGTAATTCCGTTTTTTCAAATGTGATTCTGTTTTTTCTAATGTTAATTCCATTTTTTCAAATGTGATTCAGTTTTTTCTAATGTTAATTCTATTTTTTCAATTGTGATTACCGGTACATTTTTTCTAATGTTAATTCCATTTTTTCAAATGTGATTCTGTTTTTTTCTAATGGTAATTCCATTTTTTCAAATGTGATTCCGTTTTTTCTATTCCATTTTTTCAATTGTGATTACCGGTACATTGTTTCTAATGTAATTCCGTTTTTTTAAATGTGATTCTGTTTTTTCTAATGTAATTCCGTTTTTTCAAATGTGATTCTGTTTTTTCTAATGTTAATTCCATTTTTTCAAATGTAATTACATTTTTTTCAAATGTGATTCTGGCAACTTCTGCTTTGGCCTTGTCCGCTTTTAATGTAATTCAGCTTTTTTCCGTGTAATTCCGTTGTTGTTTTTTTTTTCAAATGTGTTTTTGTTGGTTTTGTTGTGGTTTTTCAAATGTAATTGTTTTTTTGTTTTTTTTTTCAAATGTTGTTCATTTACACTTTAGGGCCACCGTAGATTACCATTTCAAACTGTTTACACACATCTTCACAGCTGGACCTGGATTTGACTGAATGAAAAGTTAATTCAAAGTTTGTAGCTGATGTAAAGCCAAGTTCCAATACAACTTTGTTTCTCTGTCAATTCATTCAGATGTTTTCTTTAAACCACACAATAAGTGTCTTTCAAAATGCTGAGCCAAAGACCTGTAAGGCTTTGCTTTGACTTTTTTAAATCCATCAAAAACAAAACATAAACAACTTTGAGACAAGTGATGAATATTACACAAAGTGGTAATGAAGCTGGCAAAAGTTACTGAGTTGGCAGCTATAAGAGAGAAAAAGAGAAAGAAATGTAGAAACAAACAGATACTCTGGTGAAAGAAGTCTTCCCCTGAAGTGTGCCAACTCCCCTGGAGAATAGTCAGGTGCTGATGGGGCTGAAGATGCTAATCGCACTGAACTGTGACTCTGCTCCTCACAGCTTTCCCACACTCCATCCATTGAAGGAGCCCCCACTCAAAAGTGGATATGCGCCTTGTTAAATGCTAATTCATGCACACGAGCAGCTCCTGGCTCTTCCCCTGGGGAAAGTTTGTTGCTAGACTCTTCAATATGGGTGAAAGAAAGAGGTGGAGAAGGATAAATATTTTGACTCTGACTTCTACCTTAAAATGCATCTGCAGGAACACAGCAGGTTAAACAGCTGGTTTCAGAGCATTGCACATGTACATTATAATTAATGAAAGTTGGGCCTTTTTATTAAGTAAAATCCTGTTGCAAACAAATATTTATATTGCCTTTATGCACATGCAGTTCTACACAGATTTTCGGTCTATTTATACAAGAAAATTAATCTGGATAAATTGCATTTTCTGCAAAAATAAATAAAATAAATGGAGAATGCCAAGTGACTGTTGAAATTTGCTGAAGAAGCTGAGCGGAACATTAGCCCGCCTACATGAGCTAAAAGAAGCAAAAACATAGCTGACAAACAGAAATGTTAGCTAAAATCTAAAAATTCCAAAACAGTAACTAAATGATGTCAAAGTCAACTTTATTGTCAGAACTGCAATATGTACAGGACATACACAGGATTGAAATTGCATTTCTCTCTGTCCCTCGGTGCAACAGTAACCATTTAAACACTAAAACACTGAAACATTTAATAAACATAAGCATAAAATGAAATAATAAAAGTGTAATACTGTCCTGAGTTTTTGCATAGTAGTATAAAAGTATAAAAAGTATATCTATAAAATAAAATGAAGGTTCTGGCATTGACATTTGTAATAGAGTGACAAAGCAGCATATGAAGTTTATGTACACAGTATATGTATGAGGTAGTTGATATTGGTATAGAGGTAAAGTGGCATATGCAATAAGGCTAGTAAAAAGAATATATATATCAGCAGTAGTGTAGATATAAAAAGTAGTGTAAATGTAAACAGTAGTAATAAATGTTATGGTATGTTTATGTTTATTAAATGTTTCAGTGTTTTAGTGTTTAAATGGTTACTGTTGCACCGAGGGACAGAGAGAAATGCAATTTCAATCCTGTGTATGTCCTGTACATATTGCAGTTCTGAAAATAAAGTTGACTTTGACTTTTGACTTTGACTTGAAATGTAAACAGTAGTAATAAATGTAAACAGTAAATGTAAACAGTAGTATGACTATAGACAGTAATGTAATACAAACATTAGTGCAAATATAAGAAGTAGTGCAAACTGAATGAGCACATGACCGAGAGTTGAGTGAATAACCCGTTTTGATGACACAGAGTCCAGTGTTAAAAACTTTGTGTTGTGTGTCATGTCAATTCAACATGTCAATGGTTAGCTAAAATAGCAAAACAGATAAATATAACAAAAGGCTTGTAAGCAGCTTAAAACATGTAAAGGCTAACAAAAAGTATCAAAAGATTAGCTAGAAGCTTACAGTAGCAAATGACTAAATAAAATAGAAAAAGGCTCAAGCTGATTATAATACTGTAAAGGGCTAACTAAATGCTAAAAAGGCAGAATAATATCTAAAAGCAGCAACATAGGCTATTGCTAAAAGTTACAAAACACTAAAATCAGAACAGTAGCTGAAAATAAAATAGCAGAACCATAAACATAAAGGTTCAACCTTTATTTATACAGGTTAATCTCATTGAGCCTCGAGGACTCATTTACAAGAGAGACCTGGTTTCAACAAAGAATGATGACAACAGCAACAATAGACAATCATAAGAGAGGAATGCAGATTTTTTAAACAAGTTTAAAAAAAGATGTCAAATAATAAAATAATAAAAAGGTAAAGGTAGGCTAAGCTGAAAAGCAAAATGTAACACCATGAGTCAAAAGTTAACATTTGCAAGACAACAGCTACAATCTAATTAGCACAAGAGGACTAAAACGGAGCAACTATGCTGAAACAGATTTAAAATAAAACAATGTGAAGGGATTTAATTAATCAGTGTAAGGGAAATATAAGTTTGAATACTTTGAAAAGTATAAATGTTACAAAAACGACAGCACCCATCTCTTGCATGAGCTGAATGGTTTGACGTATGAACAGCTTAAATAAAGTTTCATTCAATTCAGTTCAGTTTATTTATAGAGCACAAACTCACAACAAAGTTGTCTCAGGACACTTTACAGGAACATTCTCATGAAAAAGCCAGTTAGTGAAGTTCTCCATCTGAGGAAACCAGCAGACGCGATGAAGCTTCACTTTGCCGCAGTCTCCCATCCTGAGCAAGCACAGTGGCAACAGTGGGAAGGAAAAACTCCCTTTGAAGTTTAGTTTACAGAAGTATTTAGATTGCAAAATATATACAGAAAAAAGTAAGTTATCGCTTCCTTTTATCTAAAACTGTTCGAATGGACAACTATATTTGCAGTTAGATTTATCTACCTGGATTATTGAGCGTGCATCACATCAATATGTGTGATGTTTATGCAATGGGCTTTATTTTGATATAGCTAAATCAGCACGAAATACAATTTGAGGATTACACTTAACATCGGACCCCACCAGTGTGATGGTATTATAAATTATTGAGACATTTTTGCATAGTTTGTCATAATTTTTTTACTAACTGTTTGAAAATGTTATTTGATCATTGACTATAATTCTGACTATACTGTAGCTAAATTGAAATAAAATTACCTAAATTAACCTGCAGACGCAAATGATAAATATTGCAGACATAATAAAGATACATTTATGCAAATGCACAACTCTTTGTTAAAATATTTACTTAATATTAATATTGAGAGGCGTAAATAAACATATTCCCAGCCTTTCTGAGTAAAATGTGTACAAGCACCCCACACATACACACCCCGCTACCCCCACTCCGCTTTACAGACATCTTTGTCTAGTCGGCCTGCATTGTCCCACAGGGGCTCTGTGAGTGGGTTTTCTCTGGTTTCCCACACTCTGTCCATTTACTGCTTCCAAGAACAAAAGAAGTGTGTCTGGTTGCACATCCCATTAATTATGGAGTCAGTTTACGAGTTTTGTCTCACTACCTCTGAATGGAAATTCCAGTCAACCAGACTCGTCATTACCAGGCTTTTGTAAAAACGAATATAAGGAATGCAGACGTCCAAAGGATTAATGAACATTCAAATGCACCCGCCCTCCTTTACATTCAGATTGTTCCTCTACATTCCAGTTCGGTTTGATGGGACGATGAAAAGGCGACTGCTCCTGAATCATGTAATAATTTAAATTCAGCTTGGAAACTTAAAGAAAAGCAGAAATAACCGTTCGAGGGGCTTCTAAGATGGATGTTTGCAAGCTTCTTAAGAGGTCGAATGAGTGCACCTTTAAAATCAAACTGTGATTTATCTTGAAAACCTCTCCTGCACCTGATTAATAATAATAAAAAAAACACATACATTTAAAGACTTGTAAATAATTTCTGCATAATTTGAATGATCTTCTCATCACAGGTAGTTGGAGTGTGTGTGATGGGCGATAAGAGCAGTTCTTGATTTCAGCAACAGGCAGCAGATCCACACACACACTCCGAGGTCACCACTTTCCCAGATTCACACAGAGCTTTGTGCGCCCCCTCCACCCATCACCCGCCCGCTACTCCAGTTGTTCCCCGGGGATCGAACCATTATCCTTAAGGCAATAATACCATTCAGCGTTTTGCATCCTTTATTGTCTCGTGGGGGCTTTCTGATTGGACGGGACTGTGAGAAACTCTGGACAAACCAAGACCCACACATTCACATGGAGATAAGGGAGTATAAAGAGGAGGGATGGAGGCAGCACAGATCAGATCTTCTCTTCAGAGATCCCACCATGGCTCCTACAATCACCGCAGCACTGACCAACTCTCAGGAGCATCTGGTCCTGAGCCACAAGGTAAACACGAGATCCACACAAGTTCTCTTCTCATTCGTGACAGGTTACATTATATATATATATATTTGAATGTCCAGAGGAACAGACTTAGCTTTTTTAGAAAATGCATTACAATTTTGGAAATGCAATTCCATTGTACATTTTGGTTGTGTGTTCTTTCCTCCGTTTCAACCGTGTTACAACACAGTTTATTAACACAAGAAAACTTTTCTTTAAATTAACCTAATTTAATCATGGAAAAGATTTCCACAAGATTAATTTGCTTGCTTTCAGCAAAAAGCGTGTTTGTTGTGCTAACTTACGTTGAATTAATTGGATCAACTTAATTAAACAATGTATTTGTACCACTTTGCAATATGCATTCTACTAAATTTACTCTCATATTAATCAAGTGACTAGTCGGTCCAAAACATTGCAAATTAGTTGGGTTGGCTTTATTCAATTAAGTTAGCCCAAACTATAGTAAATACGTTAAATCAACTTAAAATAAATTAAGTTAAACCAACACAGGCGCTTAGCATTGAAGTAAAATATTATATTTTGCTGAAATAAAGCAAAGTAATCATGTGGAAATCTTTTCCATGATTTTTTTTTTGTTAATCCAAAGAGTTATTTATTTGAGTGTAGTTGATGCCAACTTACTATAAAACAAGTGAACTGATGACTCTGTTTTTGTTTGTGCAGCTCAGGAAGCCTCTGGTGGAGAAGCTGCGCAGAGAGAGGATCAACAGCAGCATCGAGCAGCTCAGGTCTCTCCTGCCTCCAGAGTTCCTCAAACAGCAGCCGGACTCCAAGCTGGAGAAAGCAGACATCCTGGAGATGACTGTCTTCTTCATGACACGACTCCTGCATCAGCATCCAGCTGTGGACGCAGCAGCTGCTGATCGGGGCTACTCCAGATGTGTCCAAGAGGTGGTGCACTTCCTGTCCAAAGACCAGGAGAAGATCCAGTCCCACAGAAGACTGCTGGACCACTTCAACAAGCTGCAGTCTGAGAAGAACCTGAGAGAGGATGACTTCTGTCCAATGAGCTCCACAGTCCAGACCAGCATCCACAAAGACCAGAGTCCAGTCTGCAGCGCCCCCTGGAGGCCCTGGTAGACTCTGCAGGACTGGAGAATGACATTGTAAGAGCTGCTTGTGTTTACTGTTGCCTTTTGTAAAGGCCTAATAGTTGGTTTGCTTGACAACAAATTTTATATTATTTTGTTTTGAAATATAGTCTCATATCTAGATTTTTACTCTGTGATGTAAACATTGTAATTCCTGACGTGAATAATCTTGGCATTGCTAACAGCAACAAGCGTGCGTCTCGCTCCACTGAGGGGGACACGTTGTTTCGTTTACAGTTTTTAATGTCTGTATTTCCTTTGAATGGATTTATCCTGGTTGTTTGTTTAATGGTAATTTTCTGCATTTGTAGCAGATGATGTTCAAGACAAACGTGCCGCTTTATAAACTCTGTGAGTGACAGCACCCAGACCTTCAACGAAGGCCTCCAGTCTTGGAAAAAAATGTCTCAATATGAATGTATCTCTTCAAGCCAAGTGATGCGCAATTAAACAATCAGAAAAAAACAAACACACAATTTGTTTGTCCCGTTTTCATCACACACACAAACAAAAAATGAAACAGCATCTTCACAATAAATTCAACATAAATAGAAAACATATAGCCTTTTAGATAGAATTGTTAACAGTAACTTGTGTTTTGATAAATATATACATAAAATTATAAAGAACTATAACATATTCAATAGTCACTCAAACAATTAGAAGTAATCTTTACATGATGAAATATCAAGTCAACATAAGAAAAAAATAAAATACTGTACTGTATATTGTTGGTTTTATACCTTTTGACCCAATACTGTATTGACAAATTTTCTGCAATTAAACTATGATAAAATTGTATATTTCTCCACCCACTGCAGCTACAACAGAATTATAATTCAGAGTAAAGAATTGCAGAAACGAGTTAACTTATCGTGGCATAGTGAACGTAGTTTAGTGGCACTAAGATGATCTGAACTGTTAATCCAGACTTTACAACTTTGAGAAACAGTTGAGAAATAATATTTTAACATTTTTGTTTCATTCTTTGAGTATTCGTGAGTCAGCTGTAAGTTTTTCAGTAGAATCAGTGGAGTAAAAATATTGTGTTGCAAAAGTAAGAAAGAAACACACACTCAGAAGTGCTGCAACTTTAATGGCTCGGACATTTTGGGTCATAAGATGGTTTTTTTTTTTATAGGGTCAAAATGTTTGATTAGGGCTTGATCAAATGTGATCTGATTGGATTTCTGCTGTAGGATCTAATAAGTAAAGGCAAGATGTTTATTCTGGTTATTTGGTCTAGTTTGCACCAAACAGTCTGTTTAATTCTCCATGGTAATAGTTGTTAGCAACAGCTACTGTATCGTCAACCCAAACTGTATCTAGAGAAATGAATTTCCTGCAAAATGCAGTGTAAATGCTTATTGCAGAAGAACCTGCTGAAAAACTGCTGAAATGTTGCTGAAAATGTACAACAAGCATAAATCAGCAGAAGAAACTAGACAAAAGTTGAAACGAGTGCAAAAAATATGGAATTAGCTGAAAAAGCATAAAAACAGCTAAATAGAAGCTGAAATAACAAACTATAAGCTGAAAGGAGCATAAGATGAAATTAACAGAAATAAGTTAATTAGGCTGAAAGATGCATGAAAAACTTAAATGTATCTGAAAACAGCTGAAATGAACTAGAATATGCTGTAAAAAAAAAAGGCTAGCTGAAAAGGTAAAACAAGCTTAAACTAAATTAGCAGAAGAAAGCAGAAAGAACACATGCTTGTCCAATTAGGCTGAAAGAAGCAGAAATGAGCAAAAAAGTGGAAATAATCAGAAAAAAGCTGAAATAAAAAAACAGCTGAAAAGTAGCTAAAAAACAGAAAGAAGCTTAAGTTACCAGAAGGAAGTAAAGAGAGCTAATTTTTGCTGAATTAGGCTGAAAAAGTTTAAATTATTGCAACAAAAGTGGAATTAGCTGAAAAAGCTAAAATTAGCATAAAACAGCTAAATATAGCTTAAATAGCAGAAAAAGCTGAAACTTGCAGAAATAAGCTGAAAGGAGCACAACAAGCTGAAATTAATAGAAAGAAGTTAGAACAAAAATGTTGCAGTGAAAGAATCTGAAAGGAGCTCATAACAGCTGAAAAAACGGCTGAAATTAGCTGAAAATAGTTTAAATTTGCACAAGGAAGCTGAAAGAAGCTGAAACAGAGCGAAATGAAAGGAGCAGTAAAAGGTTGTAAACACATCTAAAAGTTTGAAGGGTGTAAAATGAGCTCAGTTCATTTTCTCTGAGATAAAATGGCAGAAAAGGCTAAATACTTCAAAAAGCTAAAGTTGCACCAACACCAAAAGTCATAGCAGGATTGTCCTGAAAGAGCTGAACGTTTTGATTGATGATTTGTTGAAATAGCACAAACACTGGAACGGGAAAGATGCTGAAAAAGGAATAGAAGAGAAATGGATCACAGTGAATTCATAAACATTCACACAGTAAAACCCAAGTTTTTTTTTTAAACTGCTTTGATTAAACAGACCAACAGATGTTAACGTGAACCTGAAACAGAGGTGCATGGACCACGGTGATGTGCTGATCGTAGAAGACCATTTGTTCAGACACATTCCTTTACTTGTGTTTGAGCCCAACACCCCCAGCAGTCTAACACATTTTTACTAACGCCCTTTGATTTGTTTAACTTTATACAATCAGACGTTCAAGTTGACTCTGTTATTTGGATTTTTATTTGTACTTTTGTCACACATTTTATGCTAACTGATAATATTGGGTCATGTGTGAGGCAGTGGATGTTTGATGTACTTTATTCATTTGTAGATGAGACAAAGGAGAATATGATTCTATTCCTTAAAGCAGTTGTCCCCAAAGTTTTCAGCTACTGAACCACAAATGAGAGACAAAAGCGTGTGGGACCCAATATACTGATGGTTTAAATATTGAAATTAAACTCATAATCCAAAGAAAAACGGGAACAACGACAACATCCACAACCCTATTTTTTAAATCAAACACTGGGAACCTGATCCCAACCTTCAAATGTTTCATGATCCACTCAGAATGTTGGTTAAACACGTTTGTGTATATCTTGAGATAATATTGCACCTTCAGTATTTCACTTCTGAATGTCATTATTGTAAAATGTTTTTACTCCAAAAGATTGGTGGTTGCAGTTAATTATTGGTTCAAAGGACAAAATCTGTTCTCTGACACCCATTTTTTAATCTCTGCATATCAAAAACAAAAAAATGCCTACATTACTTTCAACTGGGGCTACAGAATTTTATGTGTAACAACAGCAACATACGGTACTCCTAATTGGTCACTAGTAATCTAAAGTTGTGATTTGAAAAGCTTTGGTGTAATTTGTGGCAACAAATTTTTACTTGACCCTCTTTTAAAAATGGTGTTTTAACTTAGTCACTGACAGGGACGGCTGGTATAAGCGGGCTAGTAGGGCTAAGCCCTACCTGGTATTCACAGGTTAAACATTATATAATTACATAATTATAATTATAAACAATTTATAAATAACAACTTAAAAATAAACAGAATTTAAAAATAATGTGTCTTATTTAGTGAAAATTACAGCAAAAACTGGTGCTAAACCATCTGGGCTCGTTCTGCAGGGCTAACTTTTCACAGCCCATTTTAATTCAATGTCTCTGTGGTTCAGAATGATTGACATGCGTCTCTCGCCACGCCCCCTCAGTTTGCGGCTCATTGGGGCTAATTCTGATCAGCCCAGGATCAGCCCAATGCCACAGAAATGAGCCAGTTAGGGTGGACGTACAATAACGTGCTTCAAGCCCAAGTTTATGTGGGTGTGGTTTAGTGTAGGTAGTGGTACCATGGCGAGCAAGATTAAAATTACTACTAATTTTATTTCCTCATGCGTCTCGGGTCGGGGAGAGATTAGCTGTGAAACCTGACACCAGGCTGACAAATGTACAGATGGAGCGAGGAGGAAGTGTTGTTTAGCTTCAAAAACACGGTAAAAACTATTTGTTTGCTAAAAATTATAGCAAAGATGTCTCTGAGCTTAACCTTTCCTTAATAAATTCTGGTCAATGATCAGCTGGATTAAAAAAAGTAGTTCGCTATGTGTACGCGCACACGCGCGCGCGGGTGGGATGGTGTGTGGGAGTGGGACGTGTTCTGTGCAGAACACACCATCTCACCCACGCGCGGGTGGGACGGTGTGTGGGGTGGGACGGTGTTCTGCACGTGCACGGATGGACAGAACCGTCCCACGCACGCGCGGGTGGACAGAACGTGGGACAATGTGGGACGTGTTCTGTGCAGCGGGTTGAGCTGGCTGCACAGAACAACAGTGGCGGAGCTAGACTTTTATTGATGGGGGGTGGAGGGGGGCCAAGGCTATCGTAAGGGGTCCATTACAGTGGTAAAAATAGACTTGTCCCAACTTTTTTGGGATTTGTTGACGCTTTGAAAATTTTGAAACAACATATTTTTTCCTTAAAATGATACTTTCTCTCAGTTTAAACTTTTGATCTGTGATCTAAATATTTTTAAGTTTAGAAATCAAGTCTTTTTATTTATTTATTTATTATTTATTTATTTAAATTTTATTCATTTCATTAAAATCAAGTAACAACTCAAAAAAATAAAAAAACATACATTCAAAATAAAATGAAAGGCAGCAGATGAAGAATAATCTTATAATCTCTGCCCCTTTTACCCAAAGATACAACAATAAGTTACCAAAGATTAAAGTTAACTACATCATCAAATTAAAGACTACATCAACTCAAATGATGATTCATATAAATTCTTATGCTAGTTTTTCATATTCTTTCAAAAAAATCCCTTTTAACAATCTCTTAAATATATACAGAGATCTGGCTGTTTTAACATTTTCTTCCAGACCATTCCACAATCTTATTCCCTGAATTATTGTACACCGCTCCTTCAAACTGGTACGAAAACAAGGTTTCACAAACATTTCTGTCCCTTTAAGAAAATAAACAACATAAACTTTTTCTAAACAGCTTTAGTGTTTGACTTTGTCCACACTCATAAAACACAATGAAGTACAAAAAAATGAAAGTGGTACTGCTACCCCTAGCGGCCGAAAGTGGTAATAAAGTAACTTAGTAATCTAACTTAGTTACTTTCCAAATCAAGTAATCAGTAACTTAACTAAGTTACTTTTCCCAAGGACTTATCAGTAACTTAACTAAGTTACTTTTTCAATGTAACTATGCCATCACTGTTCGGAGGAGACACAGTTTGTCACCGTAGTCCTACACTGAGATGTAAAATAAATTAGAAGTTTTTGAAAAAACCTGTGAAACCTGAAAAAGTCCTGAAAAACGAGGGAAAAGGAGTGTGGAGGAGTGTGATGCAGTTATGCAAAGCTGTTTGACTGGGAAAATAATAATATTTTACAGTTGAAACCCTTAATGCAGGGCAATGTAAGTTGGATGAAAAAGGTTCTATTTAAGCTTGGCTTTTGGTATTCTTGGTGGTTGGTTGTTTTACGCTCGTCTTTGTGCTGAAAAAGGACATAATGTCAATTTACAGTGGGTTTTCTTTATTTCACATTGATGCCTCTGTTGTTGGAATCCAACCTGCAGCATTACATGTATGTGTACATTATCAGAGTCAGAGTCAGAGTCAGAGAGTCTTTATTGTCATTTGCACCGCATGTGGTAGATGAAAACGAGATTATGTACACGAGGTCCCAGTTACATCCAACAACAAATGAAAGAGAAAAACAGTAATAACATCGAGAACTAACTAAGAAAAACATCAACTAGTAATACACTAAGCCTAATATAGTGGGAATAAACAGCAGCACGAACATGAGTTTGTATGAGCAGATGGTCACAGATGAACACAGATGAACACAGCAACAAGAAAACAGATCAGCATCAGCATGATGTGATATTTTGCAGTGTTTATTTTAATTTTATTTTTATTTATTCATGAGTCTAACAGCCTCAGGGTAGAAGCTGTTCCTCAGTCTAGTGGTTCTACACTTGATGCTCCTCAACCTCCGTCCTGAGGGGAGTGGGGCAAAGAGTGAGTGTGCTGGATGAGTGAGGTCTTTCATGATACAGGTGGCTCTTTTCCTGCATCTAGAGGTGTAAATGTCTGTGATGGTGGGGAGACTGACTCCAACAGACTTCTGTGCAGCCTT
>JBBPBX010037869.1:16040-30699 GCA_038048925.1 Garcialebias charrua | reverse complement strand
CTACTTACTACTTGTACTACTTATCTACTACTTATCACAGTTTTCAGGTTACGGATCCCCTCGATAAACGAGGGACTACTGTATATGTGCTTTTTCACTTATTTATAGTCCAGTCTTAGCTGAAAAACTGGCATATAATAACATTGTGTCTTTAAATTAAATAAAAATAGGAGCGGTTGAGACAGACTTTAACAAGCCATAAACAGAAATAGTCTTCTGCCTCAAAAAACGACAGCGAATGAGCAATATTTAATAAAATAAATGAATCTGAATTAAAAACAAATAGATGTGAGATGCTTTATCCTTCAGCTCATCAGCTACTGTGTGCCAAGTTTTTCTCTAGCTTTAGGAAATCGCCTTATTGGTGCAAATTACTGTATAAATCCTGGTAACATAACCTTTGCTATTGCCTATGAATAAATGCATCTTGGTGAAGACTGATCGCTGAAAACCGAGCTAAAATTCCACTTGCCAGTGAAATGGAAACATTCATCAGATAGGTTAGTCTCCATTTTATGCATAAGGGCTACATAGATTAATAAAAATATCAAATACTATAAAACAAACAAACAAAAAACCTAATTAACTTTTACTTTCCTTAAGTTCAAAAACTGGACAGATGACCAGAAACAATGTGTCTTTAGAAAGACCTCCAATAGGCATGTCGCAATAAATCAATTAATCACATGATAAATGAAAATCATCTACCTCATTTTCATTTATCGGCTTTATCGTATCTTCGTGTCTCTCTCTTTCTACTGGAACCTGGTTGACAAAAGGCTCAGCTCTGGTGCTATTCACTGACCCCTCCCTTTCTCTTTAAAATCCATTTGAACGCCTATTATTCTTAAAGAGACACGCTTCTCGCTCCCTCACTATCCATCTTTCGGTTCAAAGTCTTATACTGCCATCTAGTGGTAAAAAAATGGTACTACAAACAATGTTTTTTTTAACCGACATTTCTTCTTAAATTTGACATTACAAATTACTGTCAAATTTCAAACAACCTTGTCGTTTAACTCAATAATTTCTGAGACAATTAATCGCCCAGCAAAATGTGTTATTGTGACAGGCCTAACCTCCAGAAAAGTTTAAATCATTCCAAGAAAGACCAACTCTCTAAAGGTAAATTATTTCGAAATGAAGAATGCTTGGTCTTTATAATTTTTAAAAACATAAAATGATAATTAAATAAAGTCTGCATTCAGACAAAACTGTGAACATGAGCCAAGGGATGCTCAAGTTTTCATTAGCCGTGTTTCAGTTGTCTGTTTCTGACTGGAGGAGTCAAACATGCAGATGTTTGCAAGCTTTCCTGCTGGAGCTCAGCTCAAACCTCACACTCATGGAGCATTACGGTATATGGCTTGGCTCTACTGCTGTTTCTCTTGCTAATGAAGTTTTTATTTCCTCAACACAGAAGAACATTCAACAGTCTATAAGCAAGCTTTGTTCAACAATGCTTCTCTTTTTAGGCCACATTTAGAGCTCCCATGCCAACCTTTAGAGACGAATGGAGAAAAAAAAAGCTGCTAAATTACTGTATAATAAACCCATTTTAACTTTATGGAGGAAGTCTCATTACTTTAATCATACAAAAATGGCTTTAACAATCACAGCAATGGCAGCTGCAGTGATCCACCCTCCCTCAGCTCTGGCAAGGTTGATTCAGGTCTGGTAACACTTTGGAAACTCAGCACAAAATAGAAAAAGCAAAGCTTCAAAGTTTTCCCTCAGAGCAAATGCTTAGAGCAGCACCAAAGGGCATTACGAAGATTATCACGTCAACTAGTTATAGAAATGGATTCTTCTCTATAAAGCTTTCTCCACCACTATCCTCAGTGAAGAAAATGTCAGCGACACAGACCAAACAAACAGAGCTGCTTCTCTTTGGCCAACAGAGGATAATGTTTTCTATGTGTCTTGCTTTGCACTAATAGTGTGACGTTAAACCAAACTTTTAAAAATAGCTTCTTAAATCTTACTGCTTGTAAGCAAGGCTTGGGTCAGCAACACACACTAATGTTTCTGCTGCAGGCATCTGTTCGTGGCTTGTCACACTACATCCGTTACCTGGCAAAGATTGTGCTGAGGAAAATAAAGATGTGTGAACAGACAACATCCTCTGACGGCATCTAGCTTGGTGTCTGTCAGGTGTTAATCAATGCATTAAAAGTAGAAGGAGATGAGCCAAGGCTGACTCGTAGTGTGTGGCTGGAGTTGATGAATCTGTTTACTGAGAGGCCAAGAATCTGTCGATTATCAGGTAAATACAACAAGTTGAACACACCCTGTTGGTTGAAGGGCAAGGCTCAAGCATTGCCATTTTACCTGTTTGACAAGCTGGCACTGGAGCTGCTGCAGTTTTCTATTTGAGGGTTGCACCAACTGTCACAGGTGTGCTGCACAGGGGGATCTACTGTTTCTGACAGTTGGGTAAAGTGTAATTGAAATAAGTTTAACAATTACCGTATTTTCCGGCATATAAGTCACAGTTTTTTAAATAGATTTGTCAGTCTTGCGACTTATACGCTGAAGGAAAGGCCACTATGGATGGATGGCACTGTGCCGCCCAGGCGAAATGAAGCTGTTTTGACCATTAAAGTGCATTTATTAAAGAAAAGTTAAACAGAGACACACCTTTGCTATAATGTCGCACAAACAGATAATTATTTTTAAGTGTTAATCTTGTTAAATTTCAAAGAACTGCAACAGTGAGTCCTCCCGTGTGTGCTCGCTTCACTCAGCTGGTGAAGGCGGAGGAACGATGGAGAGCTAGTGGCTCCGGCCATGATGGATGGATGGATGGCACCGCGCCACCCAGAAGAAATGAAGCTGTTTTGACCATTAAATAAATGTGACGGGTCAGCGATGAGGCATAATAAATGCAACTTCTACACCAAAGCGACTTATATGTTTTTTTTACTCTTCATTCTTCTTTTTTGACTGATGCGACTTACACTCCAGAGAGACTTATAAGCCGGAAAATACAGTACTTTTAATGTTTTTATTATTCTAAAACGAGTGAGGGCGGCACAGTGGTGCAGTTGGTAGAGCTGTTGCCTCTCAGTGAAAAGGTCGCCCATCCAAATCCTGGCCCAGGACCTTTCTAGGTGGAGTTTGCAATGCATGTTCTCTCTGTGCATGCATGGGTTTCTCCAGGTACTCTGGTTTCCTTCCACAGACCAGAAACATGCATGTTAGGCTGATTGGCAACTCTAAATTGTCCCTAGGTGTGACTGCGATGGACTTGCGACTTGTCCAGGGTGTACACTGCCTCTCACACAGTGAATATTGGATATGGGCACCAGTGACCAAAAAGGAAGAAGCGGGAGAAAGATAATGGATGGATGGCGTAGTGACATCAAAATTACTCCATCACATCCAGGTACAGCCCAGATCAATTAGCAGTCTAAAACTGGTGGATACACAGATGGAGAAAAACCCCTCAGCGTTCCCCAACCTTTGCAGGTGGTTAATGTGTTGATTAACCAGCTTTCTATAGTACATGTCTATGGAAACGGGGTAAAAATTGTCCCAATTATTCCTTTCATATGGTATCTTGAAAGATGTAAACCTCTTTTCTTAAGATTTTTTTTTACCATTGTATGAATACTAAAACCCTATTTGCTAGCGAGGCAAGCATTCATTGAATGTCTGACTAGGAACAGTAAGAGGCTCTGCATTTATGGCTCTGCAATATGACGTCTAGGAGGTAATAAGCCATAACAAAAGGGCTGCATGACAGCAATGGAGCAGCGAGCTGCCATCCAGGCAAATGAAAAGAACATGAAAGGCTGGTGGAAATCTCAGAGATGTGTGGAGCTGATAAAACCCACAGCTCCTCCCCGCAGATAGACATGTCATCTGGAACGGTGGTGGAGACAGCAGGTTAGGCGAGCCTGATTAATGTCAGCATCGCACTAAGATAGTGGCACATGGTACACTCAGTGGTGGAAGGCACTCTATGCACTGCACTGCAGACCACCCACTGGCAAGTTCAGAGGTGTTACTAGTTTATCTTGTAGTACAAAGGTGACCTGTACACAATCCTAAAAGAAAAAAAAAATTCTCATACTTCGCTGTCTTAGTAGTGCTTGGATAAATATCATGCAAACGCGTATAAAACCAGAAAATATTTGTGCACACGCTTCTATGAGGTTATGATCTTTCACATTGAGTCACACTTAGTGGATTACCGGCGTGGCTTACACACAAATAAACACACACACAGGCAAACACAAACCCAAACACACCAACTTGTTATCCAGAACACACAAGCAAACACAGCAAACCCCAAATTGCAGAGAGAAGAACCTTCCCTGCAAGAAAACCCAGCAGCACACATGGGGGTTACTCACATGCTCGGTGGACTCTTCAATATTCCACTGATGGGAGAGAAGACAAAGGACACAGGGCGGGGAGAGAAATGAGTCAGAAACAACACAACAGGCATCGAAAAAAAGCACTTGTCTTTTTTTCACTGACAGATGAATGTAGGTGTCAATAGAGCCATGCTGTGGAGATAAAAAAAAACAATAATAGAAGACATGGAGGGGGAGAAATAATTTGGGAAAAGTTGAATATCATAAACCAAACTGGGGAGCAGAGTTAAGAAATGCTGGTGAAACTCATTATCGTTCGTAATGCACTGCCTTGTTTCGGTAGATTGGGAACATCTCTGTTAGGTGTGATAACTACCTCATTGTGGACATAAACTATGCAGAATCTGTGAGGCATTTCTTTTTCCTTCAGCAGAAATGGAGGGAAGACCTTTAATTCATTACATTTCAATATATGTTTCCAAAATGTTCTCCTTGCTCGCTGTGCTTGGCCAAGCAATTCCTGGGGGAAGTGAAAGCCCATTTCGTGCCGCAGGGCTCCGTCAGCGTCGAGCATGAAATCCTATTACCAGCGTCGCTATGTTAGCCCTGTGACATCAAACCCCACTGATGCAGAACGCAACGGCTGGTGTTCACCAGCAATGCGCTCCACATTTCAGTCAGAGCAGAGGAGTTCACTGATGGGTGGCCCGACTATCAACAGGGTAGGGGAGATGACTGGTGACATTGATGGGGGAAAAAGTAGAGAAGAGGAAAGGGTGGACGTGAAGATGGAGCTGATTTCTACTATGAGCTTCATCAGTTCGTCCAAAACTTTCCTGTTTTTGACATAAAAAAAGAAAAGTCTCTTGACACCATTTAGCTGAAGTAAACTAACATTGCCAAGCCGTTTAACAAAATTACTTATCAAACATTTGTTTTTTATGCATTTACGACCATTATATGTATTTCTTTGTAACGGTTAAAGATAACATGCTATTGACAATCATTTTTAAAGTTTTATTTTTATAGATGGTCTCCCAAAACTTGTTGTTTCATGGCTCCAACTTTGAGAACTTTTGGACTACTACTGTATTTTTTGCTGTATACGTTGCACCTTTTTTAAAAAAAAATTTATGTTGTGTGTGAAGCACCTTGATAACAGTTTATCTGTTTTAACTGTGCTATATAAATAAAATTGACTTGACTTGACTTTTTGCATAAATTTGCAAGTCTTGCAACTTATACAACAGGTGTGCAGTGGAGAGCGTGCAGTGGAGAGCGTGCAGTGGAGTGCGTGCAGTGGAGAGCGTGCAGTGGAGAGCGTGCTCGATCGATCGACCAATTGTAGGAGGTGGTGAAGAGACGACACAGGAGACGGGATGCAGGTCTTCACTTTATTCACTCCTACTTAAACTGGCGGGAAAACCACCCAACTCCGCCTTATATACCCACATAACATCCGGTCCTCTGGACCTTTCACAATAAAAGCATCCTTAACACATTCGGTCCACTGGGTGTGAGTAGAGCCCCCTAGTGGTCCACCACACACGCCCCCCCAGAACACCCAGTAAGGTCCATCACTAGTCCCGCGTTTTAGGTTTGATTAAACGCCCAGAACGGCTGAACCTGGGCCCCGCAGAACCAGTTTGATGAAGCGGGGGGTGACGATGAGGGGCTGCAGAAGATTCAGGCTCCAATGGTTGTTGAGAGTCTCTGGAAGGAGGGCCGCAATCCGTTAGCAACGTGGATGGAGGTCTGCCCCTGCGAGGAGCCTGGGCCGTAACAACCTGATCATCTGACACAACATGAGCCGGTTTAAGCCTATCGATACAGACAGTCTCAGTACGACCCCCTAAATCTAAAAGGAAATGTTTTGGGCCTGGCTGAAGAACCCGAAACGGTCCATCATACACAGGCTGTAGTGGTGTCCTGTGTGCATTGTGTTTGACAAAAACAAATTTAGAGGACTCCAGACTCTTAGGGACAAATGACTGAGGTAAACAATGGTGTACCGGTCCAGGGACACGAACGGAGTCCTCCTGAGACGAAAAATGTTGCAACGGCGGGGCGAACTGTGGTGAGGGTACCTCAGGTAAAAACTCACCGGGGACGCGCACAGGTTGACCGTAAACCAGTTCAGCCGGGGAAGAGCTCAGGTCCTCTTTGGTTGCGGTACGTAAACCTAACAACACCCAGGGAAGACGGTCAATCCAGTTGTCACCGGTCAATGCAGCTCGCAGTGCAGCTTTCAATGACCTGTGAAACCGTTCACACAAACCATTAGCTTGAGGGTTGTAAGCTGTGGTCCTGTGAACGTTCGTCCCCAGGCCCTTGGCCATGGTAGACCAAAGCTCAGAAACAAACTGCGGGCCCCTGTCTGATGTAATGTCTGAAGGGGGGCCAAAACGTGCAACCCAGGTAGACAAAAATGCCCGGGCCACCACTGCAGCCGTTGTGGATGTCAGAGGAACCACCTCTGGCCACCTGGTGGTCCGATCGAGCGTGCCGTCCGATCCGAGCGTGCAGTGGAGAGCGTGCAGTGGAGAGCGTCCTGTGCTCCAGCATCAACGTGTGGCATGGAGGCTGCACAGTTGCAGAGAGAAAAGCTCTGCAGAGAGTGGTGAAGGCTGCACAGAAGTCTGTGGGAGTCAGTCTCCCCACCATCACAGACATTTACACCTCCAGATGCAGAAAAAGAGCCACCTGCATCATGAAAGACCTCACTCACCCAGCACACTCACTCTTTGCACCACTCCCCTCGGGACGGAGGTTGAGGAGCATCAAATGTAGAACCACTAGACTGAGAAACAGCTTCTACCCTGAGGCTGTCAGACTCATGAATAAATAAATAATAAGAATAAACACTGCAAAATGTCACATCATACTGATACTGTACTGATCTGTTTCTTGTTGCTGCGTTCATCTGTGACCATCTGCTCATGTTCGTGCTGCTGTTTATAATGATGTTTTTCTACTACATTAGGGCTTAGTGTATTACTAGCTGATGTGATGTCTCTCTTAGTTAATCCTAGATGTTATTATTGTATTTCTCTTGCATTTGTTGTTGGATGTAACTGGGACCCTGTGTACATAATCTCGTTTTCAACACATGTACTACATGCGGTGCAAATGACAATAAATTCTCTCTGACTCTGACTCTGACTTATACACCGAAGCAACTAATTTACGTTTTTTTTACCCAATACAGTACAGTACTGTATTTATAACCCAATTTCGGGCTGAGATCTAAAGATTTCATTCATTCTGACATGGAAAATATTGAGCACTCCCATTTTTAGCCGCTAGAGGGCTTTCGAGCAATATGGCAAGCCAAGTGTCTCATTAATAGGTAAAAACGGCTATTAGACACTTGGCTTGCCATACAGGTCACTTTTGTCTTGCTCCCGAAATCCTGGAGCAAACGTAAAATCAGCTGCATTTTGCTGTGTTGACCAGGCGAAATGCAGCTGATTTGACCATTAAAGTGCATTTATTAAAGAAAAGTTAAAACTGAGACACACCTTTGCTATAACGTTGAGCAAACAAATAATTGTTTTTAAGTGTTAATCTCCTTAAATTCTTGTTAAAGACCTCCCATGCACGCGCCTGCGGCCGCCATTTGGCAACCCGTCTATTTTTGGCACAACACCGCCCCATGCTTTTGGGTGGTCAGCAGTAACGCACATCATACCGCGGTGCGACGTGTATGGCGGCAAGTACATTAAGTATTAAAGATCAGAAAAAATTTATGATGGGATTGGAAGAAAAATCAAGGGGAATGCGCAAACAAAAAATAACTTTTGCCTTTAAAATAACTAAAATCATAAAATGAAACCAGTTCCATCACATCACCCTAATGTATTTTGATTGCGTCAATTCACACCTTTGTTTGTTATTTAATTATTTTATGAAACTAGTGACTAAAGCTACATTGCAGATAATTTGGCTCAAGAAAGTCTTGGGCGTAGTAAACTTCCTGGAAATCAAACTTTCCCTTCTGGCCTTTTTAGAATTTCACAATAAAAGGTAACATTTCACACACGAGTGAGTCACTGTGCACAACAGATACAAATTCATCTTTTTTTTAAGTTACTGTTATATATATATATATATATTTATATTTATATTTATATATATATTATATATATATATAAAATCACCTTTGTTTATGTTGATGGTCTTTATTACCAACCAGATAAGTGAAGAATGAGCCAGTTGTGACTAGCTGAGACACATGGCACATCAAAAATTGCAGCCTTGTGCCGTCTTGACATAGTGGGGCACTAAAAAGTACCATTCACGAACAGCTGCCGCTTAACTCCATGACTAACAGTTTGCGATGTTCGTAATTGCTTAATTTGTTTACCGTCAACTCAGCTTAGTGCGTCAACAAAACAGCAAACACTTTAAGGTTCGCAAGTTCCTATCTCATATCGGGCTTAATGCATTTCTACTGCAACTCCTTTTGCTCTCTGCTAATTCACAGAAGAATTATAAATTATCCGCCATTTATATTTTGAATAGCAACGCAAGCTGAAAACACATCATTGCTGATAAGCGTCGTTTGTGGAATCGGAGCAGTACTGTATAATTTGCAGGCGGGTGAATGCAAATGTGATGACATGGGCTGAGATGCGCGGCTGTAAAAATGGGAACGAGAGGAGAACGAGTGATGTGGAAGAGAAGGAGCTGTCATGATTGATAGAGTGAAACGGGCTGAGGTGCTTCTTTTTTCTTTTTTACCTCAATTTCTATTTAACTCCAGTCTGGGCTGGTGACGGCCGTGGACGCAGTGAAGCGTCACCTCGCCCGCATAAACTACAAAAATGCATGAGTGGTCAAACCAAATGAAGCTGGAAAGTAGTGCTGAATAGAGGCAAAGTTGGGCAGAAAGGCAAGCTCGGGTCAAATCTGAAGTGAGTCAAAGACGGAGGGTAATGGCTTAAATTGTTCGACTAGTTTCTATAAAATGTTTTAGCTGAACAAAATGAGCCTTGATGCAGCTGGAATAGCACAGTGAGAGCGAAGTTGCAGACTCACGTTTCGGTCAGTTTTCCTACAAAAACATGATTGTCGAGGGGTTGATAACATCTCACTGTTAACATGGCCTCTGGTTTAAATTTAGCAGGAAAATGAGGGCGATGTGTGGGCTCCTGCTTGAAAAGAAAAGAAGCGCTTAAAGTGCCCACGCACAGCCAAGCTCTGCTAGCTCTACTCGCAGCATTTGAGCTAACCCCGAGAGAGGGTGAAAAGAAGCCAAAAAACACGGAGACAAAGGGGAAGGGGAAAGGCGATAGTGATTTTGATGGGATCGGCAATTCAATCCACCAGCTTAGAGCAGCGACTGAAGTCTAAGGTGAGGCTGTGGTGTGTTGTTAAGAGACCTGGGAAATTTGGATTTTGCTTTTCTTCCTGGCAGGCTTACTGTGCTTCCATTTCAGGTGAAAGGAAGCTGTGGAACTGATTTCACAACACATTAGGGAAATTCATCAGTGAAATATCCTGAGCCATATTCTGTGCCAGCGTAGAGTAAAAAAATTTTAACTTCTTTTTCTTCGTCATCAATTACAGGTGTGCGTATGAGGGATTTGCATGAATCTGAGATGAGTCATGAACTCTTTTTGTCCACCATACTACAAGGTTGATTTTTACAGGAAGCATGTTGGGCCATGTTTTTTTTTTTTTCCACTTGCTCTTGCGGTACGTGAATGGAAATATGTGTGAAAAAGGAGGGATTGTTCTAAAACCAGTCAGGCGAAGATGCATAAGGGACTGTTGGCTGACTGTGTGGTCCCTAATGATGTCTGGGCAGGTCCTTGCAGGTTGACTACTCAATGAAGTCTTCCAGAAAACAACCTGTTGAGATGACTCAACCAAGGGTAACCGACCTGCACGCAAGCCTCTGGTAATTACTCAACCCATTTTCAAGCAGGAAGGGGCAAAATGAAGCCACATTAAAAAAAAGGGAGGTGAAATTTGGAATAAAAAAAGCAGGAAAAATACTGGTGATGTGAGAGGAAATTCTGGGGTCTGACAAGGAGGGGGAGGCCAATGTGTTTGAACCGTGTCCCAGACAAAAAACTGGAACATGCAAGTTATACTAAGCACCAAATTACAGTGTGCCTTTGTGTTTTATTGTGTGAGCATGCCACAAATGAGACATGGCAGGGAGTATTGTTTGCATAACAAGTAAGGTCATGTTCAGTTCGGTTTTCACAACTCAAACCAAAATCAAGCGGAACGCGTCGACATAAAGAAAACACTTCCACGATAGCAGGCAGCCATAATGTTTGTCTTCTTTTTTCTTTTCTTCCCCCAGACCAAACGGTGCTGTCCTGGCTGTCAAGCTCTCGTGTACGCAGTCAGATAACGGCAAAGTGTCAGCAGCAGCTGCCAGAATCTACTGCTGTAAAAGCAACGCTGGGATGTTTGATCAGATATTTGACCTGGTGTAGAAAAATGGCATTCTTTGGTGAAAATTAATTAATTTAATGTTAATTTTAGGTGTAAAAATTGGAGAAGCAGATGGTGAATGTCAATGTCAATGTCAATGCTAGAACCTTCAGTTTATTTTATAGATATACTTTTTATACTACTATGCAAAAACTCAGGACAGTATTACACTTTTATTATTTCATTTTATGCTTATGTTCATTAAATGTTTAGTGTTTTAGTGTTGGTGTAAATTTTCATACTTTTATACTACTATGCAAAAACTCAGGACAGTGTTACACTTTTACTATTTTATGCTTATGTTTATTAAATGTTTTAGTGTTTTAGTGTTTAAATGGTTACTGTTGCACCGAGGGACTGAGAGAAACACAATTTCAATCCTGTGTATGTCCTGTACATATTGCAGTTCTGACAATAAAGTTGACTTTGACTTTTGACTTTTGAAGAAAATACTTTATGTAGAAAATTATTATAATAGAGTCAATTAATTTTGAGAAACGATTTGAATCCATAAATTCCTGCTTAGGATCATTCATATTATACCAATGGAAAGTGACTTCAGCATTTCTTCCTTTTCTTTAATGATAAGACTTTAGACAAATGTTTGCTTGGTAAAATAACAAAGTTAATAGTTCCAACTGGAGGTTATGGCAGTTGTTGTCTGCTTAGAAATTGAACCAACAGCCTGCTGCTGCCTTTTTTAGCAAACACAGCTCAGACACATGCAAGGCTGCTCAGATTTTCTTTTTATTTATGTGGCCATTAACAACACGATTGTTCAAATTATATGCTTTCATTGAAGGCGACTGAAGGTGGGATGGTATGTTGTAGTTTCAATGTTTGCTCCCAGCAAACAATCAGACGGAGATTATTAAGCTGTTTGATTCCTCTTTCAAAAGCAGAAAAAAAAAAACATGAGGCTTGGGCTTTTTTTAGTATTAAGATATTCAAGAATCTCCGAGTCCCACTTAAGGATTACAATCTTTCATCCATCTCATGGTGTTGAACAGCTTTGGGCAGTTCAGTTCAGCCCGTATTAACATGTGAAGGGTAGCGTCGGGGAAATAACTCTAATTTATAAACATGGTAACAAGGCAGTGCATATGTATTACTGGCAAAACTGCAAAAGAGCTGCATTGATTCCACTAAGCCGCATCCTGATGTTGCACAGAAAATATCTAACAGCTATTACTGTTGAATTTAAGTGGATTTTGTTCTGACGGCTAATCCAAAGCTGTAGGAGCAGGGAACCAATTTAGAGTCAAATGTCACATGTAGGGAAAGATTTAAAAAGGACGAAGAGAGGATACTGGAGTCGGCAGAAAGAAAGTTCTATGTGTGCCACCCAGTAAGAGAGAAACATGTGGGGAAAAGGCATGAAATCAAACAATAAGACAGCAGAGAGTGAAAATTGTCACAAGTCTGCACAGGATAGTCCCTGTTTAGACAGAAACGGGACAAAAACAGACGGGAAAAGAGTGAGATATCATCTTGTACCTGTGCTTCTGGCAAAGCAACATCCATGAGGATCGGCTGGCCTCGCGGTTCACCGTTTTCTAATCGGGAATAGATGACCTGGTAGCCTCTGATTTGGCCGTGCTGCTTCAACTGAAGAGGTGGCTTCCAGGTAACTCGGAGGGCGGTGGAATTTAAGGCCTCAACCTCCAGCTTCCTGGGGGGCGCTCCAGGCACTGGAAACCAAACAACGAGTTAGATGAATAGACAGTAGCAGAGACCGCAAGAAGAATAGGAAGAGAGTTGAGAGTCAAAATGTGCTGAGATGGTGATTTTTTTTTTCTTAGTTCACTTATGAGAATCCAAAGAACTATTTAAAATAACTTTGTAGAGAGATGAAATATTAGAGCTGAATCATATTCTCTCTGCTCATTTCCGATGATTCAACACTATTGTGTCCCCAAAACACCCTATACGCAACAGCATGTAGCATCACCATGACTGTTATTCCCTTAATGTCAAGTATGAAATTAGCTGTGCTGCTGGAAACTTTAAACACGTTAATTATAGACCACTCTCCCTCTCAGAAGAACCCACCCTCTGGTGAATTGAAAACAAACAAAAAAAGAAACAAATAGAAAAAGACCACAGAGTAGTAGAGAAGAGAGTCGAGATCTGTTCCACTTTTTTTTTGCACAATACATAAAAAGAAAGCAAGAGGAAAGTGACACAGAACTGAAGCCCAGGAGTGATGAAGCTTCTGCAACTGGAGCTGTAACAAACAAGATGAAGAAAGGGAGGAAAAGAAGGCGATCCCACCGCCACCTCATTACCACATAATTTATCTACAGGACAAAACAAATTTAATCTGTAAAATCAGAAGGAGGAGTAGGAAAATGGTGACAGGCTGCAGTGAGCAAAGGAGGTTGTTACAGTTTGGGAAGACTCTGCTTTGAGCAAGGTTTCAACCTACCATCTTCGTTGGTTCTCATCCTCACTGCGGGGCTCTCAGGGCCTGGACCCACATCAGTGTGAGCCATCACCCACACCTGATACTCAGTCCACTTCTCCAGGCCTTCCAGCACGTAGCTGGTGGCATCTGCCCCGATGTCAGGCACATCATGGCGCTCCAAGTCCTCTCCAGCCAGGGCCTGGTATCTGACTGTGTAGCGCACAATGGCACCATGGCGGCTAGCGGCAGGTGGTGCCACCCAACTCACCTTGAGGCTGGTGGAGCTCAGGCTGACCAGATGTACTTCCTGAGGTGGGGCGGATGGGGCTGTAGGGGGGGAAGGGGGCAAAACCACACGAAGGAAGGGTATGGATCAAGCAAACAAAAAGTAAAACTAAATGCACACAAAACCACTGCGGAAGCTTTTTGCACCGGGATCAAGAATATGCAGAATAAAGTGCATATCGTATCAAAAATTAAAGCAGAAACGTTAACGTTGTACAAAAGTCTTGATGTTTTTATGACAATGTACGTGCTTGTCCCTGCACATAAAATACAAAAAATGCAAGTTTGCATATGAAATACAAAATTTAGTTTGAATGCAAAAAGCTTCCATACTGAACAGGATGCTACCTCCAGACTGAGAGATTGGATGCGAAAACTCATTATGGGGATACAGCTGAAGCCGTGTTTGGTGCTTCATTTATGCAGAAGGCAATGAAACTACAGGGTGAGGCGGACAGAATGTAAGATGTGCCAAAATTTTTATAAGGCAGTGTTTTTTATGAAGACATAATTTGTCCCTAACCGCCCTCCATGCTGCCTCTTGCAGTGAGCTGAGGGAGTAATAAACAGGCCAAAGATGTGTGAGCTTGTGAACAACTGCTTGACAGTGTTGACTGGTGTTAACACGTTGATGCAGAACCTCTCAGCTTCGTTAGAGTTTGGCTGAAGCTAAGAAGGGCAGTTACACGCAGTATACTGCCTTAATTTTATTATCAATAACACTCAAGACTATTCCAGCTAACATCTGTTTGTTGCCACCAGCATTCAAAACAATATTATTAACAGATGGAAAGAAGTTAAAACATGCTCAGATAAAGTATGCAACTTGCCACTTTGTCATTTACTTGCCCATTTGTTACAACTAAACCAATAATGTTAAAGTGTAATGATTGCATATATCAGTTTTCACTCATAATGTTAACATATCCACCTCACACTGTAATGCTTTATTGTTTAAATCAAAAACACAATTATCTGCACCTCTGGCATTAAGACGCGGGTTATTTCTGAAATGAATAACAGCTGTTATTTACTACTGGTGCAGTAAAAGCATTCAAATTCTCAAGTCTAGAGGTAAAAAGGAGAAACTAAACTATTTTAAAATGCAGAACAAGTACATAACAAAAAATAAAAATAAATTAAAAAAATACATTAATAAAGTTTGTATATGTTTATATATATATATATA
>JBBPBX010037868.1:6365-19485 GCA_038048925.1 Garcialebias charrua | reverse complement strand
TTATTTAAGAAAATGATTAAAACAAAATTTCTGAACAAATATTCATAAATTGGTTTGTATGCAAATTACTATACTGTATATGGTATTGTGTGAGAAATCATTTATTATCTTATATTTTTTATATGCGATTGCTATTTGAATTGATTGTTTGAATTAATTTTGTTTGAAGAAGGGGCAGAAATAATAAGATTTTTTTCTTCTTCTGCCTCCTTTCATTTCATGTATTGTTTTGTTTTATAATGTGATTTTGTAAATAATTTTCTTGTGTTTTTTTAAATTTGAAATGAATAAATTTAATTTGAAAAAAAAAAAGCAAAGAAATTCAAAGAAGGAGCGAACAGCCTTGTGTAAAAAGGGAGTTTCTTTTCGGAACAAAGAACGACGTTCAGCAAATATTTAACCTATTTCTGCATCTGAGTGTGTGTGTGTGTGGATAAGCATCTCATCTAAAAAATTGTTTTAACTGAACGTTGCCCTCTCCTCTTGCTGTTTCTTCTAAACCTCCAGCGTATGGCAAAGTGTTCCTGGTGAGGAAAGTGAGCGGCCACGACGCGGGGCACCTGTACGCCATGAAGGTTCTGAAGAAGGCCACGATCGTGCAAAAAGCAAAGACGGCAGAACACACGCGCACGGAGCGGCAAGTGCTGGAGCACATCCGCCAGTCACCATTCCTTGTAACGCTTCACTATGCCTTCCAGACTGATACCAAGCTGCACCTAATTCTTGGTTAGGACGTGCGATGATGAGCTGTCTGTTTTATAACTTCCCGTTTCTGTGCTGAATTTTCACTAGTTATACTAAAAGTGACTAAAAGTGACTAATGTACTGTAGTTAAAAAAACAAACTGTGTGTGGTTTCATGTGTAGGGAAATGACCGTTTGTTGGCTGAAAACGTCTTTGTCCTCAGATTATGTCAATGGCGGGGAACTCTTCACACATCTGGTGCAGAGGGTGCGCTTCAAGGAGCAGGAAGTGGCTATTTACTGCGGAGAAATGGTGTTGGCTCTGGAACATCTGCACAAGGTGCCTGCAGGTTTGGGATGAGTCAAATGAAGGATCTTCTCTTTATCCTGTGTTGTTGTCTCGTTGCAGCTTGGAATAGTTTACCGGGACCTAAAGCTGGAGAACGTTTTACTGGATTCCAGTGGTCACATAGTTCTCACAGACTTCGGCATGAGTAAAGAATTTGATCAGGTAAAGTTTGTTGCACAACGTTTTAAATTTATTTTGTTTTAAAGCTAACAAAAGCCAAAGTTTTTATTGTCCTGACCAAAACTGACTCCTTCTTGTAATGGAATTAGTTTTTCTTTAGTTCTCTAAAAGCTGCAATAAATGGTTCTTAACTTGAGAGAAATTGTTCATTTTATCTGATTTTTTTTAATTTTCTAATTTAGATTATCTTATATACTTTATGTGAATTTATTAACATTTTACTAAATTATCATTTGGGGTACAGGCGTTCTGCAACCTGTACAACTTGGAAAATAACTCCTGCTAAATAAAATGTTCAAAGAGCCACACAATTACCGTATTTTCTGCCCTATAAGTCGCATCTTTTATGCGTCACCGCCGACAGCCCGTAAATGTGGGCCGACGTTTTGCCAAAAAGGGTTGGCTGCAAATGGCGGCCACAGGAGCGTGCACTGAAGGACTTTAACAAGATTGATTAACACGGTAAAAACAATTGTTTGTTTGCTGAAAATTATAGCAAAGACGTGTCTTAGCTGAACTTTTCCTTAATAAATGCACGTAATGGTCAAATCAGCTGAATTAAAAATTTTGTTTCGCTACGTGCACCCGCACGGGTGGGAACGCTGCATTTCTTAGCAAGATAAACACCTAAAAAAATATTTGTTAGCTGACATTATAGTAAAAGTGTGTCTCAGTTTAACTTTTCCTTAATAAATGCACGTAATGGTCAAATCAGCTGGATTTAAATTGTTTTGCTTTGACGGTCGTCCAAACGGTCGCGCGCGCTGCGAAAATAAATTATAAATAAATCAAATTTTAGCTCAAACATCTCCTAAAGCTAATACGTTGTAAATGTCCATCCAGTGATTAATTTCTGTAAGTTTCATCAAAATCTGTCTTATGGTTCATGAGCTATTTTGCTAAAAAACACTGAGGTAACAGTAGTTCAGAGCTCCAGAGTTCAGGAGGCCGGGCTGCGACAGAGTGAGTCCGACCAGAGGAGGCTTCTGTCGGACACATAAGGTGGGAACGGTCGGTGAACCCTAGCGGCTGAAAGTGGTACTGCTCCATTTTCTTTTGTCAGAGTGAATGGAAACGGTCATATCTCAGCCAAAAATTGGTCTAAAAATATGGGAAAAATCCATAAATATGTTGCTTCGCCCCATAAGTCGCAGGACATGAAAATTGGTAAAAAAAACTGTGACTTATAGGCCGGAAAATACGGTACCCCTAAAATTGAGATGAAATATTTATACTGTATTAAGTGTTCTTATTTTATCATATATTATCTGATATATGTTGTGTTAGGGCATTTAGTTTTTTTAAGTATTAGGTGAAAAGACAGAACTATGGTAATTGTTTTAACCCTGCTGAAGTAAATGCAACTTGATTTATTTTACACAAACATTATTTTAGTCCAGATATACCTTCCCGTTTTACCCATATGTGAGAAATTAATAAAATAAGTAGCTCACTGAGTAAAATAAAGTTTAAAGTTGCTTCTGCAGTAAATGTCTCAGAAATAATTAACATGAGAAATCAACCAGTTTGTTGGTTATTTAAGAAGAATAGGTCACAATCGTCCTTTAACTGAGTTTAACTGTGTTTCTGTCATAGCCAGGAGTTTATTATTCATTTATGTAGGAAGAACTTGCTGTATGTTAACGGAGCCGACATGGTGTAGGTAGGGCAGCTGACTTGGGACCAGAAAGTTGCAAGTTCAACTCCCCATTATGTCGTGTCATGGTGTCCTTGAGCAAGACACCCAATCCCTAATTGCTCCCTGGGCGCCTGCAGAGCTGCCCACTTCTCCACCCGGGTGTCTCCCAGGTGTGATGGGTTAATTTCATCAGTGTATAAAACACACGATGATGACAACACCGCACTTTATTCTTCTAACACGTCTGTTTTTTTGATGACGTAATGTCTAGAAATGTACTTTTTACTTTTACAGGAATTTGTCTCAAGTAGGTTGAAAAATGTCAGTTTTCTGGTGATTTGAAGAGAAATCCTGTCAAAGTTGTTTGAACAAAGCAGGGAGGAATCTAAACGCCTCAATCGGCTCGTTGTGGTACTGAAACGATGCAAAGCTGTCTGCGCAATTTAGAAACTCCACACAGAAACAGCTCAAATGTGGCTGAGAAAACAGCTAAAACAGCTCAAATGTGGCTGAGATAACAGCTAAAACAGCTCAAATGTGGCTGAGATAACAGCTAAAACAGCTCAAATGTGGCTGAGAAAACAGCTAAAACAGCTCAAATGTGGCTGAGATAACAGCTAAAACAGCTCAAATGTGGCTGAGATAACAGCTAAAACAGCTCAAATGTGGCTGAGATAACAGCTAAAACAGCTCAAATGTGGCTGAGAAAACAGCTAAAACAGCTCAAACGTGGCTGAGAAAACAGCTAAAACAGCTCAAACGTGGATAAACAGCTAAAACGTGGCTGAGGAAAAAGCTAAAACAGCTCAAATGTGGCTGAGAAAACAGCTAAAACAGCTCAAATGTGGATAAACAGCTAAAACGTGGCTGAGGAAAAAGCTAAAACAGCTCAAATGTGGCTGAGAAAACAGCTAAAACAGCTCAAATGTGGCTGAGAAAACAGCTAAAACAGCTCAAATGTGGCAGAGAAAACAGCTAAAACGTGGCTGAGGAAAAAGCTAAAACAGCTCAAACGTGGCTGAGAAAACAGCTAAAACAGCTCAAATGTGGCTGAGATAACAGCTAAAAGACCCATTCTTATTGTCGTTTTAGATTTAAACACTATGCAGGTTCACGTCCTCTTTGGTCAAAGTTACAAAGAGCCACTTGAGAGAGGCTGAAAAGCCAGATGTGGCTCCAGAGTGACAGGTTGCAGACCCCTGACCCTGAGGGACTCCGTTTAAAAGCGTGTCTTCATTTATTTGGTCAAACCCTGGTTAACTGTATGGATTTTAATTTGTAGAAATGTTTTTAGATTTACAGTCTTGGATCTTCTGCATCTTGTGTTGTCTGCTAGAATTTATATTTTCTTTTTCTTTTTTTACCAGGTTGAACGGGCTTTTTCTGTTTGCGGCACAATTGAATATATGGCTCCAGAAATCATTGAGGGGGGAGAGTCTGGACATGACCAGGTCAAATTCTAGTTCCATCGCTGAAGTTTTGTTTCTGCTCTAATTAAACGTGTCTGAACTTGTTCCAGTAAATTTTCATGAATCCAGGCTTTCATGCATTTCAGGCGGTGGACTGGTGGAGCCTGGGTGTGTTGACGTACGAGCTTCTGACCGGTGGATCGCCCTTCACTGTGGATGGAGACGAGAACTCGCACACAGACATCGCCAAGTACGGATTTGTCCTGACGAGCATCCGATCAGCCACAGCTTTTTAGTTTTTATCGCTCAGCAGCACTGACCGGATCTAACCTTCTCATCACAGGAGGATTTGCAAAAGGGATCCTCCTTTCCCCAAAGACATGGGTCAATTGGCCAAAGACCTAATCAAGCAACTCCTCATCAAAGACCCCAAGAAGAGGATGGCCTCAGGAGCTAATGGAGCGGAGAATTTGAAGAAACACCCGTTTTTTCAGGTGGATTTCATTGTTGTTCTCTAAAAATTCACAATATTTGGGAGTATTTCCACATTGGTTTCAAATAATTCTCCCTTTTTCTCTTCAGAAGTTAAACTGGGAGGACTTGGCAGCTAAGAAGGTGCCTGCACCTTTCAAGCCAGTGATCCGGGATGAACTGGATGTCAGTAACTTTGCAGAGGAGTTCACGGATATGGACCCCACGTACTCCCCTGCTGCTTTGCCTCAAAACTGTGATCGTATCTTCCAGGTGGGCGAGTGGGACGTTAGACAGCCACACTGTGTGTGTGTGAGTGTGTGTGTGAGTGTTTTAGGACTTTAGAGTCTGTTGTTTGGTTACAAAGCTATTCCTTTGTTTCCTCTCAGATTGTTGTTTGACGTGTGTTGGGTCGCAGTGCTTAATGCAGCCTGATGAAAACCAGGCATGTACCTGGTACGTCGCCTGTAGGTACCTGGTAAATATCTTGTACCAACTGGGTGTGTTTGTCCGTTGGAAGTGACGAGGATCAACCAGTCATCCTGGGGTTGGGGTTAATATCAGTGGATGTGAAGGTCAAGCCAGTTTGTTCAGCGGCAGTATGAACAGAGAATGGCGGCTGATGGGGGTCAGTCTGTGTTGGGGTTCCTTGTCTGTCTGCTGCTCAGCTGCATCTGTCCTGTCGCCTCACAGTTTTTCACCCTTGTGAACAGATGTTTGCCATTTTCCTCTGTCTTGCGCTGTCTGCTCCCATGTATCAGTGCAGACACCGGAGGCCTTGAGGCTTTTAGCGTTTCTTTAATGCACCTTTTGCTCCTCACGTGCACTTCCCTTGTTGCATTTTGCCATACAACAGTCTCTTAGGGAACCAATGGTCCGGCATGCGAACTACATGCTCTATGCAGTGAAGTTAGGGGTTCCCAACCCTGGTCCTTGTGGAACACCATCCTGCATGTTTGCGTTGTTTCCTGCTCCGACACTCCTGATTCTAATTAATGGACGATTAACAAGTTTCTGCAGAACTTGATGAAGTAATTAAATCACTGAATCAGGTTGTTGGAGCAGGGAAACAACTAAAACATGCAGGGTGGTGTTCCTCTAGGACCAGTGTTGGGTACCACTGGTGTACATACTTGGTAGACTTCAGGGTCTTCCATTCAATGTTGAGGAGTTTTCAGAGGCAGGTGGTGTGGAAGAGGTTCAGCTTCCTTGTGGAGCATCACAGCCATACAGGAGGGTGGTCAGAACTCTGGCCCTGTAGACCTTAACAAACTGGGTATGTACCAGTAATACCATCTATGTATTTGGTACCCATCATGTACGTGTCAAGTACCATTTGAGAAATGAGTACCTACTTCTAAGTACCTGATACGTTCCTGTTAAGCACCAGGGGCCTCATGTACAAAGACTTGCGTAGATTTCTTACTGAAAAGTCACGTACGGACAAATCCAGAAAAGTGTCCACGCACAAAAAAATCCAGATTTATCAAACTGTGCGTACACCGGAATCCACGCACATTCCTTATGTACAACACAATCAACGTGGAATTCAGCGCACATGAGAGAGTGGCCGACTCCGCCCTTGACACGCCTCCGTATGAATATGCAAAGTCATTCAAATATGCCATGCACGACAGGAATGTCGTCTCTGCTCCATTGCAAATCATGTCGGAACGTGGAAAAAAGAGGAACTTCACGGACTGTGAACAGAAATCACTTCTGAGTGAGGCAGAGAAGCACGGAAAAAGGCTTCATTCGGCACGCACAGTGCAAAACAAACCATCCACTTTTAAATAAGAAGTTGACCAAGCTGATCTAACATGCCTGTATAGCTTAGTGGCGAACGCGCCCGCCCTTCGTCCCAAAGGTCGTGAGATCGACTCCCGCTTGGTACAATGTTTTTTTTTTTCATTCCAGATTTAAAGACCACAGGAAAACTATTGAATGAAACAACAAGAAATAGAACAATACATGAAATGAAAGGAAGCAGACGATTTATTGTTTTGTAAATAGTTTTCATGTGTATTTCAATCTGGAACGAAAAAAAAAGAAAAACGTTGTACCATGCGGGAGTCGATCTCACGACCTTTGGAACTAAAGGCAAGCGCTTTACCCACTGACCTAAACGTAGGCGTGTTAATACAGCTTGGTTAACTTCTTATTTAAAGAAATTACATCTCATTGTTGTCAATATTGTTGCCACTATCTGGCGCATGCTTTTATATCCACTCATCTAATTGCGTCCATGTGGATGTAATAATCGTTAATCATGTGTGTTTGGTGGGATTTATGATTGTTTTCACATCGTGGACACGGTTTCACAGATCACCTGTAAGTGTCGCCAAAGGAACAATAACCACAGAAACGTGCGTACGCAAGCAGGGGAGCAGCCGTGGATTTGTACGTGGAAGCGCAGATATTCCCGTTCATATCAGATTTGATACATACGCCACTTTGCGTGGAAAGTGACGTGCGCAATGTTTTTGTGCGCACGCATGGTTGATACATGAGGCCCCAGGTGTGTAATATTTGCACCTTAAAATTTGGACTTGCTACATACCAGATAAGTACTATTTTTAAATACTTGGTTTGTACCTAATAAGTACTTGGTACGCAGAGTGTACTTGCCAGGCTGTATTTTGTATTACTGTGTTTTTGTGCTGGTGTTTGTCTGGGCTTCGTCTGCAGCCACAGAGAGAGAAATGTTGACACGGATGATGAAATGCATTCTGCATCAGCCACGTTTTGTCTGCGACTATATTTGACATATTTCACAGCAGTTGAAGGCGTCACTTGAAGTTTTGAATGTCCTCAAAAGGTTGCTGTAAGTCAACATGAGTCTGTCTGTGTGCATTGGTATTCAAATTGACTAAAGCGTCTTTTATTGGCGTAATTGCTGCCATATGCAGCTCTTATTGAAGTAACAGATGTGAATGACTATTTTTGATGTAGCTTTGAACCGTAATGTGGCCCACAACTTCATGCCAGCTGATAGCTGTCTGATGTATTGCGTGAAATTTCAACTCTGATTGCCTTCTGGATCCTTGAGCTTGGCAGATCAATAGATCCATTAACGGGCTTCTCTCCTGAAATAAAAGGTTACACTTGGAGAGCATCACCACGTCTATCTCGGTTACGCCTTCAAACTTTGATTGCCAACTTCATCTTGGCTTTTTCCACCTCTCGGCTGCCATTCACACAGTCTGAGATTTTGTGGTCTTTATAATTTGCAAGCCTAGCAATCTCTGAGATAACGACAGCAATCCCAGTTTAAACCGTGCACTTGCTCCCCCGGGGTGCCTCACAAAACAAAATTAAAATTACATTAAGAGCGCCAAGATGTAATTTCACAGCAGAGCAATCAAATATTCAAGCCTGGCAATTTAGGGCATCTCATTCATTCAGCATCCATCCTTCCGTCCATCCCCTGTCACTCCATACCACACAGCTGTGTGTGTGTCGGGGAGATTAGTGCCAGCTCAGGCTCTGGGCACCCACAGCTGGAATGAAGCAGCGACTCTGCACAATAGCAGGTTTGATAATGGGAACAGCTGGACGGCTGCTGTCACTCACAAACTAGCACGGTTTGTATTTTTTGTAGAGCATTAAAAGAAAATTAACGAGACTTTGTGCAGTAAGTTTATTTTCCGTGCACGGTCTGCGCACCACTTTCTGCCGTTGTAAAATAAACCGGGGTCTCTCGTGTCTTCTTGTGCAGGGGTATTCTTTCATGGCCCCCTCCATCCTGTTCAAGAGGAACGCCGTGATGGACGACCTGGTCCAGCTGTGCGGGGATTCTGAGCGGCCCGGCTCCGCAGCCGTGGCCCGCAGCGCCATGATGAAGGTGAGCTGAACGGACTGGGATCCTCCCAGTAAACACACTGGTCACCTGCCGGCTGCTGACAGGAGGTCTTTTTATTCTAATATTGTTTCCCAGGGCGTCCGCGGGGTTGTAAAAGGTATTAAATAAAATTAACACAAATTACGGCCAATAAAAAGTAATAAACGTCATCTGACGAGGTATTAATTTTTTAAAAACCTACACAACTATATTTTTCCCGTTCTATCTACGAAAAAAATCCTGTGAATTTATTTATCTTTTCTAATTTTATGTCCGAGTAGGACCTAGGCTAAATCAATGACGTCATATCGTCGGTCAGTGTGCGTTCGCGCCTACAGTCGTCCGACAGAGCTTCCAGAACCGTCGTGGGGAAATGTGTTTTCAGACCTCTGGTGAGAGGACGCCAGATTCAGAGACTGGCTTCAGCAAACAGCCCAGAGGCTTATTGTCATGTCTGTAAAAAGAAACGGGAAGTAGGAACGCAGCTCGTTTCTCCGAAATTTAACAAGAAAAGCACCTAAACAATTGTTTGTTAGCTCGAAATTATTATAACAAAGGTGTGTCTCAGTCTAACGTTTTCTTAATAAATGCACTTTAATGGTCAAATTTGCCGGGGTGGTGCAGCTGTTTTTTTTTTTCATTCAACCTTTATTTAGTCAGGTAAATCTTATTGAGCCTCATGGGCTCATTTACGAAAGCGACCTGCTAAAACTAAAGAACAATGAACAGCAATGGTAGAATTTCCTTAAACAATAAACAATAGAAAACAAAAGAGAAAAAAAAAACAACAGAGAGAAATACATTTATTAATTAATTTTTTTAAACAAAGTATCAAAAAACTAGCAAAACATTATAAGGTAGACGTATAAAATCAAAGACAGTTTTGACGGTTCCAAGCAGAGAGCAGAATGAAGGTGGGGAGTGTATGGCAGGCCGATTGAGTCATTAATAGCTGGTGAAGATTCTCAGTCATCCAGGACATGGTAAATTCGAAAAAGTGCAAGAAAAAAATAATAAAGTATAAAGTGTAGTATAATAAATAAAGTCCAGTTGTTTTTGTCTTGAACTTTTTTGAATTTGTCATTATAGCCACGTTTTCCTATTACATGATACAACAGCCAACCTCATGCCATACACCTATTACTACTCTGGGGCCATCAAGTACTGCTGTTTTTTTTTTTTTTGTTCAGTCAGAATGAATGGAAACGGTCATATCTCAGTCAAATTTTTATAAATATGGGAAAAAATCTATAAATATGTCACTTTGGCCTATAAGTTGCAGGGCATGTAGATTTTGCAAAAAACTGTGACATACAGGCTGAAAAATACAGTAGTTATTATTTTTCTCCCTCTCTTTGAATTGTGCATGTTTTCAGTGTTGAATTCTTTTAATTAAACTGTTCTGTTTTCAAGTTTACAGTTTTTCGTTTGCCATTAGAGATATGTTATATGTGGGAACAATTAAAGAACTTTTTGTCTTTGGTTAGATTTAAATAACAAATAGGTCAGTGCTTTTATTGAGGCAAGAAGCAAATTGATGTATCCAGTAATTGTTATAAAACTACATTTACTACCAAAGTTTAGGAAGAAAATGACAGTAATCTATCACTTTACAATTAGTTGCTCTGAACTGGAGTACAAGAGGTTGTTGCTACGGTTGTAGCTCAGTGTCGTGATGGTATTAAAAAATATTGTGATGGTATTAAAAGGTATTAAATTTAACTCAAGAATTTCTGTATACTGTACTGTATACTCTGTTTCCACTCACGGACCTTGGAGCAGACTGTCTGCATGAGCCTGTTTGTTCCTGAACTCTGTGCAATATTTTACTTTTGGAGAAAACTGCAACGTGAAGCTTTTTGAACTCTGAAGACATCTTCTCATCCAGTTGGTGACTCAAAACTGTGAGAATATTTCAGAAAATTTAGTTGTAATCTCACCGAGTTCTTATTGTTTGTGGCCAGCAAGCCGCACGGCTGCAATTTTTAAATTTATTTATTATTTTTTAATCCCTCCTTGTTTAAAACTGAAATTGAGAACACTCTTGAACATTTTGAGATATTTTGTAGACTCCGTCACAAACGTTGTCGCAGCCGAAAGAGAAACTGGCTTTGGTTGGAAGATTCTTTAACCAAATAAAAATATGTTCTGGCGATAAAATGAATATGAAGTTAAACAGTTTTACAAATTCACCTACAATTATTTAGATACTTTTTATATTTAGATATTGTAATTTTTATATTTTTCATACCTTATTGTAATTATTGATTTTATTACATTCATTATTTATTTTGATTTTCACATAAACCTATTTTCAGATTAGTTTAAATTATAAAATCCAGATGTGATTTGCTCCAGATGTGATCAGAAAGTCAATAAACATTCACTGTACAGTATTTTATAGTTTTACCTTTTCCTGTTGCTGACAGGAAGCTAATTAAAACCAGTTTGCTTTGTAAAAGTATTGTTGTGGTTTAATTCTAGTGCTTAGTTCCTAATGTACATTTACTACATTTGTATTTCTTCGTTTAATATTTTATACAGGAAATTAGTTTCAGATGATACTACCATAATTTCTGGACTATTGAGCGCACCCAAATATAAGCCATGCCCACAAAAAACCAAAACAATAATAATTTTGTACATATATAGGCCACACTTGTCTACAAGCCACAGGTGTTCACATTATAACATGATATATTTACACAGAAATGTTTTTTCTTTTTATTAAATACATATCGATAACAAACACAAATACAGTACGTACAGTAAATGTTTTTTTCTGAACAGTGCCGTTAACACAGCTGGTTAAAAAAATACAGAAGTCTACCAGGAAGTTATTGATCACCATCTTCATCTTCCTCCTGCGCAGGCTTGTGCTGTCCTCATCACACAGCTGACTTTTGAAACTGTGAGGGGGCAACTTTGTTTAATTTAAAAAAACTTAATATCCCCCCTCCCTGGGGGCACAACGGGGAGGGGGGGAGAAAACCTCCCCGTTCTCTCCTCTGCAGAAATTAGCCGCAGCATTGAATAAACCACAGGATTCAAAGCCTGTGAAAAAAGTGTCGACTTGTAGACCAGAAACTACGGTAATTTATTCACTGTTGTAGATCACAGAGTGGACGAAGTAAAAAAACAACAACAACAGGATAATCTAAAGAAATAAAAACTATTTTTAAATTTGCTGTGCGTTTTGTGTTATTAATTTAAGCTTTGTTTATGTGTCCAAAATTAAGTCATCAGTTTGAAGGACTCGTTTATGACACATCTCTGTGACGTTAGAGAAGGATGAATAAAAGACATCAGCTGAGACCGAGATCTTTAAAAAAAAATTTTTTTTAATTAAATTTATTCATTTTAAAATACAACAAAAGAAAAACAATCACAAATGTGACTATACAATATTAAGATATAAAATGAAGGGTGACAGAAAGAAGAGTAAATCTTATTATATCTGCCCCCATATATCAAATAGTCAATTCAAACAAAAAAACATCAACAAGTTACAGAATAAAAAATAAAAAAATAACTCATATAATTATCGAATTACAAAATAACCGTGAAAAACTAATTCATATATATTTTTGTAATAAATTGGTTTTGATCAAATTCTTAAATGTCAATAATGATTTAGCGTTTTTAAATACAATATCCAAATTATTCCACAAACCAATTTCCTGAATTGAGGTTGACCGACCCCTCGAACTGGTTCTATATTTAGGTTTAACAAAAATATCTGTTCCCTTTAGATTATAACAGCTTTGACGTTTAACAAAATGTATTTGGATGTTAAATGGTAATTCTTCTTTATGAGCTCTATACATACAGTAACTGACAATATATTATAATCCACCAGGTCATTGAACTTTAACAATTTAAATTGGTGAAATAATGTGCTTGATGGGTGACAATAATTTGTTCTGGTAATTATTCTTATAGCTCATTCTGTAACAAAAAAACAGGTTCCGTGAATGTTTTACAAGCTTTACCCCAGATATCAACACAATAAATCATATGTGGAACAATAACTGTGTTGTGCAACAAGTACAGAGCTTTATCATCTTAAGATCTAAAGTTAAAGTGAAATAAATGCACAGAGGTTTTGGTGATGCCTTTTATAAGTTTGAATATATTCACTTCAGTTTATTATATATTAAATTTATTATGTGTTTTATTTATCTGTGCAGGACTCTCCTTTTTATCTGAGTTATGAGATGGACCTGAAGGACGGCGCTTTGGGAGAGGGCAGCTTCTCCATCTGCAGACGCTGCACACAGAAAAAGACCGGACAAACATTTGCAGTGAAGATCATCAGCAAGAGGTAGGAGCTGACAGAGTCCATGGATCACGCTTCGTGTTGAATTCATAGTTTCACTGCTACATCTGACCCGCCTGCTGCATTTAGGCTCAACTAGCCCACATCAATGCACTCATAATCAAAATATTACATGATAAATGCATTAAACTGATCAAAGTAACTTATTTTTCAGCTCTGGTGACAAACCTGACTGTTTTTTCTTGCACCTTGTATAAAATCATCTTTGA